>JAECUM010036086.1:0-22914 GCA_016617855.1 Megalonaias nervosa
CACTTTCTATAATTTTAGCAAATATATTTCCCAAAAATCCTCCTACTATTTTTCTTCGATAAACTTTTTTTCTCTGTTTCATTATATTTGAGGTTGCATAATTTTACTTCCAAATCTTTCGCATTACTAAAAATCTTTTAGCTTTTCTTATAAAATAGTTTTACTATTGTTCGCGTAAGTGTAAATAATAAGTAACAATTTCATTGTTAAAATCCAGTTGTCGTCCAGCCTGATCTGTCAATTGCATATTTACTTCTGTTATTTGATTTTCAACGTTTAACGGATAATAAATAACTTGACTTGGGCTAATTTGCATAAGAGATCCTGGTGGAACGTCTGGTGAAAAACTGTATATTGTTTGTCCTTTACTACCTTTAGCTGAATAAGAACCAGATGCGATAGAACAATTTACCAATATTGCGTTTACATCAGTTATATTAACTGGATATATACCGTCATATGTAACAGGTTCTTCAAGAGCATGATTTGGTTGATTATAAAATCCTCTCAGTGATGCGATACGTTTTGCATCAAATACAACTACTATATTTTTTAGTGTTATTCTGGCGCGTAATGTATTATAATTTGGTTTCAGCTCAAAATTATCAGCTATACCTTTATTTTTTGTTATAAGTTCTTTTATTATTTTTTTTAAATCATCAATATTATAAGCTCCTTGTGGAATTTTAAATGTTTTCCATGTACTTAAAGTTAAATCATGAGTAAATTCAAATTTATCCTTTACTCCAGTTTTTACATTAGCTGTAGAATTCCAACAAGTGCATGACATTAGTCCAATTTCATATTGTTTCTCACGATCTAGTTCTTTTGGATAAATATACTTTACTGAAAACTTTGCGCTGTCTTTATCAGATTGGTTAGAGTCTAGTAATAATGTTGCTGACATTTATTATTATATTTTTTTTATAAAATTAAGTCGCGAAGTAAAGATTCATGTTCGTCAGATGTTAATAAATTTTCCGATCTCAGTTATCAAGTATGTCAATAATTTCATTGTCAATTTGAGCACCAACATTTCCAGCTTCTTTTGATGATATCAATAGCATTAATCTGCCAATCATTTCAGTAACTGATGAAAATATTCTAACTCCTTTTCCAGTTTTTTCTTCTCTAATTCTTTTCACTCGACTTTTATCAAATACAAAAAATTTCCTTTTAAAATTCCACCTCTTACCAGAAGCTTCTTTTCCATTGGCTTGTGCTGTTGTTCCAACGAGTAAAGCAATAATACCATTTCTAATTCTATCATAAAGTTGAAGCATATTTTCCTCTTCTATGGCTGTGTTTAACTCATTTTTAGCAGTAACACCGTCGTTCATTATTACAGTTAAATTATCAATAAGTTTGTTAAATTCAGCATCATTCCATTTATTTATATCATCAAGATTTTTTTATATTATTTTCCTCCAAAACATCATCGTATTCATGATCTTTTATGTCATCATTTGCTTGTTTTTTTATACCATCGTCATTTATCTTCAGCGTCCATAATTTTACTGTCAACTCTCCGACTCTTTTTTGCTCCTCTTCAATATCCTCTAATTTTTCTGACAAACTTGTTAAAATATTTTTAATCTCCCGTGTGGTTAAACCTGCTAGTCTTTGTTGAAGCGCTAGTGGATCATTTATTAGCTGATCTAGTGCAGCTATATTTGCTACAAGTGACTCAGCTAATCTTCTTTTTTCTTCTTCAGATCTTTCAATAATTCTTCTAGCAGCTGCTTCTTGTTGTTCTTTAACTAATCCGAGGAAACCTTTTACTTGTAATTTTTTAAGTTCTTCGTCGGATAGTGGTTTAGTTTCAGGTTGTTTTCCAAGTAAAGCCTCAGTAACTGGTTTGAGAGCAGCGGCTGTTGTTTCTGCTGCAACCACTTGACCACGTCGTGCTTGTTGGATCATCTGCCTAAGTTCAGCTTTAGATTTAACAAGTTTTTTTAGATTTTCTATATGTTTTCTGTACTTTGCTTGTCTTTCCATTAATTATATACTTTTTCTATAAAAATTACTGTAGGTATTTTTCAATACAACATCGAAACATTTTATTCGTATCATTTGTTAATTTATCAAACAAAAAAAAGGTCATATTTATTTGCCGTCGCTTGATGATATAATTCAATAAATGTATCTTTCGTTACATCACCACACTGTTCGTTCGCGATATTTCTAACGTCAAAATTGTCAAGTCCTGGAAATAATATAAAACAACCAGTATTTCGCCTAATAAATCTGTCAACAATATAAAAACCTTGGGCGAGATAAATAGAATTACATTTTTTATTACGTGATAATGAAAAATATGATCTTATTTTATTCATTTCCTCGTTGGGTAGCGGAATATCATCAAAAACAACTATCTTATGTTCGGACGAATCAAGTTGATTAACTGGAACAAGTTCTTCTAGTTGTTTGATAATAAAGAAATCTTCATCAGCCTCAAGATGATCACGAAGTCTGTCATTATAATTGTTAAGTAGCTCGTACTTATCTTGTTGTGGATTAATTGTGTAAATATAAACGCGATCGTAGTTAAAATTATCTCCTAGAAGTAGATTCATAAGCAAGTTTGTTTTCCCAGATCCAGTTCTTCCAACAATAAGATAATGACAATCTGGAAGTTCGTTTTCATGTTTATGTTTCACCAACCGCTCTGTATCAAAATTTAATATCGACGATTTTGCCATTATTGTTATACAATTTTATGTTATATAAAAAAATTGTCAGACGATAAATAAATAATGAGCTATTATACAAAATTTTGAACATGAGTAGGAGATTCATCAGCTGTAAGTACAACAATAACAGACGGTAAGGTTGATTTATCAGGTTACCTGAAAAAATCCGGCGACACAATGACGGGAAACTTGTTTATGTCAAATCAACGAGTACTAGATTTAGAAACAGATTATCGGCCAATAAATGCCGTTAATATACAAGCTGTTGGTTATGCACAACTAAAATTAGTCGACAATAATAAACTATCATTGACAGGAGGAACTTTAAGCGGTAACTTAGATATGTCAGGAAAATTTTTTATAAATTTGGAGACCGGGTATCCACCAGCAAACTTAAATCAAACTCAAGCGGTAAGTTATTTGCAGTTGAAGTATGTTGATGATAACAAACTTGATAAAATAGGTGGGACAGTTACAGGTAATATCAACATGTCAGGAATTTTTTTTAAAATAAATTTAGAGATTGTAAATCCGCCAGAAAACTTATATCAAACACAAGCTGTAAGTTATGCACAACTAAAATCTGTTGACGATAATAAGCTTAACAAAGCCGGTGATACAATGACAGGTGACCTGTCCATGTTAAATTCAAAAATAACTGGACTACCAGTAACCTCACCATCTGATAACACTGATGTTATTAGTTATGCTCAATTAAAAGAAGAACTCAACCCATATTTTAAGAAATCCGGTGGACCGATGTCAGGGAATATTAACATGAAAGCCAACAAGATAATGACGACTTACGCTCCAGTTAACCCTAACGATCTGACAAATAAAGCGTATGTTAACAGTCTGTTTAGTAGTGTAAAACGAATGAAAAATAATGTTGGGTATATTCCAATATTGTTTAAGGCAACTAACAATCGAGTTGGGCTTGAAGTAAGCGCATCATCGTTTTATCCTGAAAATTATCCTTATTACGCTTTTTCTGATAGACATGCATGGACGACCAACGGAGGAATTGAAAATTTTTGGATCAAAATCAAATGTCCTACTGCAGTTGCTATTTGGCAATTTCATTTGCGAGGCCGATTAAATCCTAGTGTTGGTCGAATTTATAATTGGCGATTGGAAGGGATCAAATGATGATATTAATTGGGCAACATTGTATAGCACAACAGATATTTACATTTCAACAACACAATATTTTACGATTCCGACTGAAAACACTGTTAACAAGTACTTGCATTTTCGAGTTTATGTTATTGCTGCTGAACGTCCGTTTCCAGGACTGACAGCATTTCAAATATACACACTCGATGATCAAATTTAATCTAATGCTATAAAATAATGTCAGAACCACCAACTATAACTATTGCAAAAGAATTTTATGATAATATTTTTAACCCTAAAATAGATGTTGGAGCTGTTAATAACATGGCAAAAATGTTACAAAGTTTGAAAAAGCTTGGCATCGAATTATTAGACAATTCAACATTGCCAGAAAAGTCTGCTAATTTTATTCGTGTTATGCATATGCAAGGACCACAACTGAAAAAAGCAATAGGAAACCTTGACATTATAAGTAGATACTGTCATCCTGATGATTGTCTAGAAGAACAAAAACAAGTTAAAATTATACTTAAAAAAATGTTACTCGAGCTTGATTGGTATAACATGGATTTGATAATAAAATCAGACTTAATAAAAGCACGAGTTTATAGTGGAAGAACATTGGAAGAAAGATGAATAAACGAAAATCATACTCGTCTTGACAAACTAGCGGAAACTAAGAAAATGAAAATAAAAAGAAGCAGAGATTTATATGATAGTTTTTCAAAACGATATATTTTTAAACATCTCGGTATCTACTACAATGACAAAGAAACCTTGGTTAAAATCGTTACTATGACGTCAGAAACAGAGTTAATTAGTAAAGTGTACGCAAAAGCAATTTTGCCAATGATACGTAAAAAAGACCCAGAATTTGATCCGATTATTGTTAACAAGTCTCTAAAGATAATCAAAACTTTAGACGATGAAATTAGTAATTTTAGTGATGATGAGCGAGAAAAGTTTTTTGAAGAAGTCAAATCAAACAAAGTTGGAAGTAAAGTCTGATTCTTATTACGACATAAGTGAAGAAGATGATATTCCATTCCCATCATTACAGTACTCTAGACAATTGTCACTACGAAATTATTACAACGAAATTAAAACAATATTCACAAAACCATATGAAAAATTAATGTTAAAAGTAGCTTCTGCTGTTGGTCTTCTTAAAATTGAACTAGATAAGCTTAAAAAATTGATGCTAGCAAATTTCGTAGTCGCATATACAATTATCAGACAACATCTTGTTCTCAAAAATTTCACGTTAGATCAGTTGAGCTTAGTATTAGGGTCTATTGATGAAACAGAAATCGATTACAGTAATTTGGTGAATAAAACAGATTTGTACGAGAGAGAAGTAGGAAATAGTTTTGATTCATACGCTTGGTTAAAGAAACAATATGTACTAACAGATGAACGATATAAGGATACTTCGTCAGATGTTTATGACAAATACAGAATTTTTATAGCTGATCCTAATAATAATAAATTTCGTGAGTTTCTTGATTCAATTGCTGGTGCCAGAACTTTTGTTTTTGTGTAAAACAATTGTATAATGAAAAACATATCATTGATTTTAATCATATTTCAGATAAAAAACCAGAACAAGATGTGGACGCTCTAATACAATATTACAGATATTATGATAAAAAACTTTGGTGCGCGAAAAAATGTTACAAATACTATAACAGAATACTTCGAGTGATATCATATTTACCACTGTTAATGACTAGCTCTGGTATAATTTCAAGTGGAGCATCATTAAATCCGTTTTTGTTAATAATATACGGCGTTGGTGTTTCTCTTGCAACAGCATGTAAAAAAAATTGAGCCTTGTGTTGCAACTAAAAACAACGCTTGTAAAACAGCACGTATCACCTATACAAAATTACTTGATCAGATACGATCTTATTTGCGTGGTATAAAATATGATATGGGCGATTCAATACGAGAGTTTCGTATTATTGACAGTTGTTAACAGATATTTTGCCAATGAGAGTTAGCAGATATGAGAAAGATTATCATAAAATATGGGTTACAACAGCAGTAGATGTTTAATTTTGTACAGCTTTAGAAATATCGTTATCAAATAAAATATCAACTATATTGTCAATAAATGTCATTGGATCATATAGTAGTAGAGTAAGGTAAGTTGTTCATAATCCCAGAGACCTCCTACCCTGGACAAAACATATTTAGTCAGAAATATGAAAGTCATCATTTTAAGCTGAAAAAGGATGCTGACAAAAATATTAACGTATAAAGTTCTGAGGGGTAGGGGGTCTCTGGGATTAGGAACCTTATCTTACTTTACTACTGGAAAAATTATATTAGTACTTATTAGCACACGACAGTTCCCTGCGTGTCACAAAAGATAATATCTTATGTTGAAATATTGGCTACCTTTTTCGAATATAACTGTGATTCTCTTATATATCACTCTATTTTTCATATGTGAAAATATAAATTATGAGATAATACTCCGCAACGCCCGATCTCATGTACTTATAGAAGTGACTCTGGTGGTAAAAAACACAGAGTTTAACAAGGACGGTGAGTAAAAACGGAGTGACACTAACGGTAATAATAAACATTGTAAAACTGGGGGTAAAAAGAAACGGAGTAACACTGACTGTACAAACGAATATTTTTGTTGCGGGTTTTCAATTTGTGACAATTTCTCTTCCTTACGTAATCGGAAAAAGAAAATGTCTTCTAAATAGTTTAATGTTCTTCTAATTCATTTTCGATTCATCATTTTGTTAATTTAAAATAAAAATGTCTGTTATTCTACTCTGCCCGATTTAAATATGTAACTCTTTCTATTGTCATGTATCTTATTTTGTACACATAAACAAAAAATCAATTAATGATGAAGAGGATATAGAAAAAGAAGAATGGGTGGGTGGATCGGGGGGGGGGGGTAAAGAAGAATGAGGCAGATGTGGAGAAAAAGGAGTAAGGATGAAAAAGGAGGTGGATTTGAAGAAGAAGAAGAAGAAGACAAAGAAAAAGAAGAAGAAGAAGGGAAGTTACGAAGGAGAAGAAGAAAAGAAGGATGAGGTGTGAAGAAGACAACAAAGTAGGATGAGAAGAACAGTTGAGTAAAGAAGACGAAGAAAAAGACGATGACAACGAAGAAGAAGAAAAATGACTAAGAGGTAAAGAAGACAGGGAACGTGGAGAAGGTTAAATAATATGAAAAGGAGAAGAATCAAATGGAAAGTAAAACATGTGAAACTGATACAAGTAAATAAGTAACAGAAAAGGAATGAATATGATGAAATAGTGAATGGGTAAAAGAATGAACAAAAAATGAATTATGATTTTCATTAATACTTACAATTCATCCATTTTTCAGAAATAAGTAATGGCCCTCAGTGGGGAAGAACACCAGAGTCCATGTAGAAAATTTAAATATTAGCGGACATCATATGCATGTACTTTCCTTTGTGCAGGTATAGTTTAGTGTATAAAACAAAAAAAAAAAAAAAAATAAAAATAAATAAAAAAATTAAAACAAAACAAAAACGTATGTTTAAGTTAGCATTGTTGCATCCTAATTTTGTAGGCTTTGTTGTCCATGTACAATGTTGGTCGGCAAATATGGTGCTTACAGGGTCAAAATTCTCTGAGGCGTTAAAGCAGATATAAATCCCTATATAATTAGCCATTTGTATTGATTTCTGAGACTGCGAAATATATTTGTATGTACTATATCTGATTGTATCTTAATGTAGGCTTCATTTTAATGTAATTGATGACTGAAGTATGTCGCTACTTCAGTGTAATCATGCTTTGAATCTTAATCTTCACATATTCTGGATGGAGAGACAATAAAATTGAAGAAGATTAATTATAATTAGTTTTAGTTCAAAGTCATAAAGCCACAAATACAAGCTGCCCGTGACTTACTCGAAGCAACTCAAGAACGTATATGTAAATAACATGATTGATAAGCACGTCTTTTACAGAAGGGCTGATTATAGAAAAATAAATAATTGAAGAAATCTTGCTATGTCCAGAGTCTGCACAATTATGGTAAATAAATTCAATCTAGACTTATTGCCGATTCACTGTTGGCAAAGAAACATTAGGCAGTGTCTTTTTCTCTGTATCAAACATTTGTTTTCGTTTGAGCGGGAATGAAACTAATTCCAACTAAAACTGCAATCTACACAAAACAGTGTGTAATTAACAGACAAGTTTGATTGTAAGAGCTATTAGTAGGGATAAGGTTTCAAATATCGATTCATAAAGCGATAAGCGATCTTAAGTTCACATTTAAAATTGGATCTTTTATGCTCTCGTGTGATTCAGGTCCGAATCATACCGTCCGATTAGCATGGATCGCCCTGTGTGTCGTTTAGCCAATCGTCCAAACACTAAATAACCTACTTTTGGTGATGTGTCCTAAGCTATAAACCAACCAAGCTGGGTTCGGTTTGTATTCAGTATGACGGGCTGTCTTTGAGGGTAGTAAATGTTAGCTATATAGTGTGTTCACAATATCAGTGTATCAGCAATGAACTCCTGAACTTCGGAATGTCGTAGTAACTCGCCTTCTGAATTGTCTTATTGTCACTTTTAATTATTTTTTTGTATCTCTTTACAGCTCTTATTTTCTAACGAAGACTCGAAAAAGTTGCCTTATCCATTGTGGGTAAAGTTAAGATCTGAGCCAAAAACTAAGTTTGTGCATGGCACGTTCTATGTACATTGTATTGGCTATGTTTTAAATTGTTCTTTTTAAATGTATCAGCGCACAAAATATAATTATATGATAGCAATCCACTGCCGCGTCAGAAAGAGACACAAACAACTGTAGTTCTGCTCGACCTGTATTATACAACTACTTGCTGTGGAGAGGAATACCAAACGACTTTAAAACATTGTCAATGAAAACGAACGGAATAAAACGCGGTTTTGAAAAAGACTGCTCATATTATATACTATTATTCAGTAACTGCAACCCCCACAAGGGTATTATCTACAACTCTACTTAAGTAATGTATCGCAATTACATTATTATTTGAGTATTTGTTATTGTGTTTGATTGTTTGCTTGACAGATTCACCCATTGTCCAATAATTAGATTCTAGTGTGACTTAAGTCTTTGGAACAGTACACCGCTCTGAAGATAGAACCAGTTAGAAGGATTAGAGCGGTTATGACAACAAACTGGCCTAATCGTCAGTGATTATTTTTGTTGACAAAGAAACATTATTGTCATTGTTACAAAATACAAGTATGAATTAAGACTAGATCTCTCTCTCTCTCTCTCTCTCTCTCTCTCTCTCTCTCTCTCTCTCTCTCTCAGACACGTGCAAAGTATTTTCCATAAGATTTTTTGTTGACATGGTTTTATTCCATCCTCTATAGACGAATAAGTAGATGATGCATCCACCATTAGACTATATACACAGAAATGTATTGTACAGTAACGGTATATTGGCTGGTCTCGTAGAACATTTTGTGCGCCTCAGATGTCATTAAAAACCTGTTTGGAAAGTATATAATGTGAAACAATAGCTCATTGAAACCACTGTACGTTTAGGCGGATTGGTGTTTGCTGTGTTTGTATTTTGTGTATTGTTTACATACCTCCTTTACAAAAGAACTATGGATACAAGCATAATGCATAAAATGCAAATAAAAATCACCAAATCACTAAGGAATGCATATATGTGTAAAAGCACATTGAATTGATACACTAGGTTATGGTTTGCTTCCACTTCCTATTGAAATTGCGTTGATCAAAATCATAATGATGTAATTAAATGTTTCATGATGGAACTGGTTATCTTTCTGCAAAATATTGGTAGTATAGTCGAAGGGGGTTTCTGGAGCAAACGTTCGAGAGCCATTTTACCTTGTATAATAGGGGCTCTGAACCATCTGAACTATGAGGTGATGCATGGGGTTTCTGGTCCACTGTGTTTTTAGCCGATCTGGGCCATGAGGTATCGCATGGTGGTTTTGGACTAGGTGTAGGAGATGGACATCCTGGACAGTCTGAGCCATGTTGTGACGCGTGTTGGTTCTGGCCCGTTTGAAACCGATATTACCATTCGCAGTAAATAAAAAGAGGGCGTGTGTTTTTGTGTTTTAGTGATTATGGTCTTGGAGTGCCAACGTTGATGTTACCCTGGCTTGATGTTTTGTAGGTCTAAACGCCAATGTTGAGGAATATCGCTTATCGTCGAATGGACATAAGCCCTTTTCGTTGATCAGTAGCATGGAGATCTTGCGGCGGTCAGATCTGAAAGTTCTCAACATGCAATAGTGAAAATCCGCAGTGAGTGACTGTCTGTAATGATCGATCGTAGCAATTTTACCGACAACGGCCGTTTTGGTTTCTTTGGCCTTTTTCTTTACATCGCCGGTGTCTAGTTTGATACAATACACTTTGGAGCGCAGACACATAAACTGGAGACCGGCGCACCGTTACACTCGTCTCTGAACGTTCCAAATACTTTATTGCTATCCTTGCAATAAAAAGGACGATTTCGCGGGTAATCGAAGCAATCGAAAAGTTTTTTGAGGGCGAACATATCTTGAAAAAGTTCCCCCGTCTGAATTTCATAGACGAGCAAATCGGTGTCAGTCATAAGGAGATTCTGTCGATCACCATACCGCGACCTGATGAAGCAGTAATGGAAATCTATCATGAGTATTTTTGATAGATCGATCACGCCTGTTTCAACATACACGGATATGTCGCGTTTCTGATTGGTTTTTCAGAACTAGACTGCTTCCAGTTGCTCGTCAAAGGTTTTCATGTGGACGAAAGCGTCTGATGAAAAAAGTTGTTACATCGGCGCACAGCGTTCAAAATCACAATGTTTTCCGTTTTCTATGGTCCTGCCAAGGATGCTATTGTTCATAAACTTGAAGAAATCTTTTTTGAAGTCCGTCTTGGCAAGCGCGCGCTACTGCTTGTTAAAGTCAAGGTTACCTTTCATCCACGGCGCTTGATTAAACTTGAGTGCACGATGAACCTTGTCCAGCACAAGCCATTGTTTCAACGCCTGGTGGAACAGTCGATGATATACGATGTACTTTGTATTTTCATGCGATTCGGCAGAAGCTTTTTCATTTTTGGAGTCTTCCAGATCGAACTCGTCAGTCTGCGCCAGTTATACCGGAGACAGAATCTTGTTGTCGACCAGTAGTTGCTCAGCGCAGAAATATAATCAATGTGGAGGTCGTGGAAGTGCTCAGGATTGACCAGGTCGATTTAGATGAAAGAAACTACGTCGTCGACGTATCCGGCCGAACGTTCCTGCATGAACTGTTCTGCGGTAATACAGCTAAAACCGGCAAAGGGTAGTGGCTGAGACATCGCGCACCCTACAGATTGTTAGCGTCGATATAAATGGTGTACACTGCTGACAACATCGGATCGTCTCTGGACAGGTATTTGTTATTGGTCAAGGTGTGTTTCTTGCTGACTATGGATACTCCACCTCGGACCTTCTGCTCATTAAACAAAAACATATACGGCTCTGTGAAGAGTTCGAGATGTCCTCGACCCGCTTTTAGCAGTGCAATTCCATTCCAATCCGCGCGCAGTCTAGCCGGTAATGCTTTGGGCATATTTCCCTGCAAACCTAAAACGCGTCTGTGAGTAACAGATCTTCCAGTTTCAGGTTCACGTCTTGGTAATCCCGAGAGTCTAGCACCCACAATTTTGCCACATTTCGAGAACCCTATGATATTCGTCTTCGGTGATTATTGGCAAGTTTTAGCTGGAATAAAACGTGTCTTTTAGGGGAAGAGAAGTCTCATCGAATCGTGACCAGCCAACAATGTACTCCGAAGGATAAATTCCTTATCGCTGAAGAAGATTATTTTTGTCTGGATCAGCATCGTCGTGATATACAAAGTCAGGACAAAAATTTGCCAATTCGTCCAGCCACACCGACGTAAACTGAAAACTGTTTATGAATCAATCTGAAGGCGCCAATCGAGAACGACATGTTGTTTTTAAACATATTAGGGATGCACTTGATTTTGGCACCAGCTGATGCTAAGAGAGCTTTATCGGTGCGCGATCACTGGAATGAAATCTTCATCCTTGAAGCGGTGGTTGAAATCAGCTTGAGCAGCACCGCCATACAGTGCAGTTACGTGCCAGTGGTCTCCGAATTTCTGTTCAGCTTTTCTCGTCGTACGGAAAAGTGCAAACACTTATAGCAGAAACACACTTTGTTATCTTATCTGGTGTACTGCGAGCGACAGAGACGATTGAAATCTTTGAACCAGATGAAATGCGATTGATAGTAAAGTAAACTAATGCTGTCTTGATTGGCCAATTTTGAAATCAATATCGGGTACACAGTGTGTTTTTTGTGTCTTGTTTTCATGCAACCCAAAGACCTTGATCGACGGATCGTTTGCGCTTCCAATTTAGGCACATCTTTGACTTACGCCGTAAACCGCACCTGGGTTGTTTTGATGTTGTCGAAATACGGGTTATCGTCGATAGGCGATCAACGTTATCCTCTGTCGGGAGCATAGCTCGTTTTCAAGTTCGAGCAATGCCGACCTCTATTTAGGATACGCCGTGATTTTCCCGTGCGCACCTTGTACTCATCGCTCAGTTGTTTCTCATACCATTGTGGGGTGATGATCTCTTGTTGGACAAACTGGTTAAAATTTGTCACAACGCCAGCTTCGTCAGCGACATCACGTATCTGCGCGATGAGTGTATCCAACGCAGCATTCGATCTAGGATAACGTGTTTGCTGCCGTGTGACGTAAATATCTCTCAGACGACGGATCAGCTCATCAGGTAAGATGAATGTTTGTTCAGGGCTGAGTATAACATTCACTCCTCGTCTCACTCTCTCCATCATTATTAATAGTTAAGATGATTTTTTAATCCTATATTAATATTACGTTCTTAAATATATCTTTAAGTAATTGTCATTTTTCGATTTCTTTAACTGTTGTTTATTTTCGAATTGCATATAAAATTTTATTGTAATAATACATAGTATAAGGAAAACGCCAACACAAGGAATAAACGATGTTAATGGTTATTTCAAAGCACAATGGGGAGATGCAACAGAACTTGAGAAGGCTAATACTGTGCCCAGCACAACACGATCATCAGAAAAAAACCGGATGTTCAGGACCTAAGTCATGTCTAGGATGTGTGGATGGTGTCAGAACTGAAGCGGTCGAAACATCAGAGCGACCAAATATTATTACGAAAAACCTAGAAAACGCAGCAAGGTCAGGAAGGCCACATAGATCATCGATAAGTTCATTGCACAGATTAAAGATGTCGCGGTTAGGAAACAGCGACACCGAGAGGCACAAAATGTGCTGGTGCTTCGGCAACAAAAACCTACATCGATAATGATGCCCTTGTATGGGTTTGATGTGTTCTTCTCGATGCATGCAGGAGATGCTGAATTTCACAAGGGGTCTCTGTCATGGACGATGTTGATCGTGCCGTCGTCGTAGAGCTATTCTTGCTGAGCCGCCGTGAGCAGCACCAGGTCTGTTCCTACGTCGACCACTTCGGTGATCGTGAGTGGCACACTGATGTCGTTGTTTAGATGGTACGCGTTTACGATGGCTTCCTCGAGATCATTAGGATTTTCCACGATGGTGTAAGTGAGATAACGTGTGTTGTCGGCCATATCTTTCTCTCTATGTGTTAAAACTGTGATAATTTTAAGAATTGTTTAACGTATTCCGTTCCCATACACCTCACGCAGTGCTTCATGAAAACATCTTCGTCGTAGGTGATCGTAATGACATTATTTCAAGCTAGATATCGAATTTGTAAGCTGCTTGAACGCTTCTCCCATGGTTTTCGTCGCGGTTATTTATAAGGTTACATGGACGTTGTTTCTCACCATGGTTGCGATGGCTTCGTCAAATATTTTCTGAATTGTGCAAGACGATGTCCGTCATGTAAACCTCGTCGTCGTAAGCAGACATTTTTTTTTTTTTATATTAGAGAATAACTAATAAAATAACCATAATAGATCACGAAGAGGATTTGGACAAGAAACTCGATGAACGTATTGCGCGTTACTGCGTCAGACAAAAGTCCACGCTGTCGTAACAGCTGACGGAGACGACCCTGGGCGTATATGAGCTCACTACGGTCATGGAATACTGTTCCTTTGGTGACATCGATTCGATCGTGACTAAAAAATTATCTTTGCCCGCAGGTAATAATGTCTCGACGACGTTACCTTGCCTGTGGGGATCTATGTTCGACCCAAGGCTGAGACCCTACACATTGAAGCTGCTGGGGGGTGGGGGTGGGGGTAGGGGGGTTAAAATTGTCGGCAACGATATTTGTGTCGGCGACACCATGCCAGGTTTCTGCTATACACCCGATGGGTACATCCTGACGGATCACCAGACTGTGAATATCGAGTTTAAGTGTCAATTTGGGAGACACGTCGGGGCTTTTGTGCACGTAGACTTTTTGATGGTAATACCGCTAACACGATTTGAGGTCTCTCCCGTCTTCATCCGTCAGATTCTTGTCGATATGATTAAAGTCGTGGATCGATTTAATCTCCTGTTCTTATGAATCGACTAAGCTCTGGAACATCTCTCGCTGCAGCAGACGATCACTCAGAAATTTCATGTTCGATTTTCGATCTCACGAAATTATTCTGGATGATAGTTTACTCGATAAAGCGTTGGAAAACTTTAACCCAGTGTTTATTCCTATGAGCTGATTCAGTTTAACAAGATACTCAAGTGTGCTAGAAGTATCCTGCTGATGAATCACCTCCATGTAGAGGTACTCCGCTAGAGCTTTCCTATCGTAGTAGCTTATGGTGATATCAGAAAAGGCGATAGAACAACATGGCTATTCTTTCCACATTGAGATTCACTTTATCATGCTCCAACTGTAAGTGCAATCTTACTCTATGTAATCGAATCTTATCTAGCAATTTTAATTTTCTGTCCACAATAGTTTTCTTCATCTCCGGATCAGCTTCTGGAGGATCCTTGAAATATCAACTTTATAATCTTTGTTCATACTGCTCAGCTCTCAGGTGATATCGGTAGTCGTCATATTGCGTCGCGATCAGGTTCGGATCTAATTTTCGTAGATTAAGATACAAGGGGATGTAAAACAGCGCCTCATTGGCTTTGTTTTTTTTTATTAGAAACGCCATATGGAACAGCAGGTGGTTCCGTATCAGATGTGGGTCGTTCGGGATCAGGAACCCCCAACTCCTTGTCTAGAGCGTTAGCTGACCGTTCATCGAGCGCCATCACCTCCACAATAACATCCACGTCTTTGTGCTCTATCTCGTCATGATTAAAGGATTATCATTTGTCGATGGCATCGCGCAGTTTTCTGTGTCCGCGAATTCGCTTTGTGTCACCAATGGGAATGATGTAGAAGGAGGTGTAGGTAATACTACTGTAGTAGTCAAAATTACTTTCGGAGACGATAGGAAAGACGAAATTACAGTCATCTTTTCCTGGCAGAACAATACCAGCTAGGACCGCAGACGTCGTTTCAGTCATTGTACTATCACTTTGAGTAAAATATATATCATGTTATAAGCCATAGACATTGTACTCAAACTGTTCCGCAATGGTAAGTCTTCCTGCCAATTTTTACGCCTATATTTTATGTGATATATGTCTTGAGTGTATGTATTATTTTGATAATCATAGTTTCTGTAATGGCCATTTAGTTAATGATATTCTGAATACAACTATCATATTGATCACTGTTTGCTTTTTTAAAGATGAGTCATGTAATAAGTGCGTTGATGTATTCATTAAGTTCCAATGTTGAGTCGTAATATTAGTACAAGTAAACATCATTTGATAAGACAAGAACATGAGTTCTAGTTAGAGACCACGCTGACCTAATTCTTGATTAGCTAGTGTAACCTAAGTGTTTCTCTACTGTTAGGGTGGTTTCGAAATGCCAAGATGATTCATTCAAGCATCGTATTTCATTTTCCCTATTTCGTTTATGTAATCTGTATAACATAAATGTTACGTGAAATTTGGGATTCTTTATAGTTAACACTATTATTGGAAGTTATTCAGTTAGAAGAATGTAATATTTCTTTATATCATTCGTTGGAATTACAGTTCTCGAAGCATTTTAGATACCTCGGAACAATGTCTGTGTGGAAGTTCTATGAATTGATTTAAAGACTATTTGGATTTAAATAGCTGTCACGGGAGTACCGTGAATTCATTTAAAGACATTGTTTGATTATATTATAGTGATTATGCTGTAATACCGACGTATTAATACATCACTGAGCATCATTCAGAATATCGTTGAAACTCATTCGGATTCATTCATTTCGGATTGCTGAAGACGTTTTGGATTGATAGAACGATTAGTAGTTTAGGATTTCTCTCAAGATAAATTAAGTAGTTTTCCATTGATTCACTTTGAATTTTAGGGAAATAAAACATAATTTTCAATTTTACAAAATTGGTTGGTTTTCTTTCCTTTTGTTATTTATTTGGAGACCATAGAGTCCCAACAATTAAAGTGATGTCAAGAGACCGCTCTCTTCTGACTGAGATTAAAGATCCCAATATCTGGCCGGAATTTTGTATTAAGCGTTTTGTTTGGTGGAAACCGTTTTGATTTGGTCCTAGGATACATGTACAAGTGCATTATCCTACGGTACCAAATGTTCTCAAGACAACTCAAGCGAGATGCTAACAAGCACGGAGTCCTCAACCATTGTTACGGGCACGGTATTTAACCCGGATTACTCCAGTTATGTACAGGCATTGTGGGACATTAACGGGATAACATGCACAGTAGTATAGCAGAGGAGAGTGTATGTGTAGCGGCAAGGGTGTCCGAAGCTGCCATTAGTTTACGGACCTGCGTAGAAAGATATTTAAGACAGAAAAGTAAAGTAGTGAAGCGATGTCACTTGTTTTAATTGATTATTGGTAAACAAATCCAAATGGCAATTTGTAGGATGATCCATGTCACTAGAAAATATATATACTAATCACTTGGCAACACTTTTTACTTGTGAATGTTTTGTGTATGTTTTGTGTACGCCTACTTCTTTCTACACAAAAAAACCGGAAACCTAAAACCTCTTCCTCCTTCTCTTGTGACAGAGGGTATAGTTGTGTGTCTATAAACTCTTCAAACGCAACTGTGATAGTATAGTATATTTGTGTACATGTAAGCATAGATTATTTGTGTATAAACACTCCTGCCCTTTTCATTGGATAGTAGCGGTGTGCGTTTTTGATAGTAGTCAAAAGCGGGTTATGAGTAGTAGGGGTGTAAGTCGGGTTGTATTCCAGAAGTATATGATGGATAGCTGAGTGTGTGCTGGATTCTAATAAATCATATTTTTATATTACCCTTCCAGTTTGAGACCTTACAACCGTCTGAAGCCATTATTTTTTACATTAATATGTTTACATTCAAAATTACACTTGGGACTCCTACGACTCAATATTTGTTAATCGATCACAAACTTTCCATGTTTTGATGCTGTAATCGTCTAGTCTTTAAACACCATAACAGCTTCCCTAAATTAAACCCTATGGACAATTTTAGAATAGGATATCCTATGTGAGCCCCGAGTGGCATTTATTGGTACTCTTAGGAGCTAATTTTAATTCCCTTTATATACCCAAGTGCCATATGCAACTTTGTACACGGGTGGTCCTTACATGCAAGTAGTTGCAGTTTCAGCTTTTATGTGTTTTACTTTAAAAAAGAAACCATTGTTCATTTCAGTAAATGAACAATCCAGAACAAAGTCTGGATATGTATAATTCTCATGCAAATAAATTTTTGACATAAGGAACGCCGAACCACTAACTTTGCACGTTGCTCTAGTCATACTCTATTCAAACGTACTTCTCAACGCCATCATTCCACACGTATAACTTGCACGACAGAGACAGGAAGGATTCACATCTACAAGCTAGTTGCATCATTGTTTCGTAGACAAAAGCCAATAAAATACAGTATCGTCTAAATTCAACATATTGCAGACATTAAATATTTCTCTTTTCTTTAGTTATTCTCTTTTCTAAGAGTATAAAATTCTCATGTGAAAGTTGAATAGTCACCTAGAGGAAATATTTCAAACAATGATGGCGATTGCAATGTGTATTTCCTTTTTCCATCTTCACCATATTCAGGTACTTTAATACTTTCCACTAAACACCGAGAGTACATCTACAGGGAACTACTAGGAGGATTTCGTTTTCTCTTCTGTTTTATATGTTAGTTAACGAAATGCGTCATACCAATAAAAAGGAATTAACATTATTATCCAGTATATATTTAATGAGAAAGACATATAAACAAACAGTATGTATTATAAAAGAGGATGCTCCTTGCCACAACCGACAGTACATAGGCATTTGCTGAATCAGACAAATCACTTTTCAAGAAAAATACAAGCCTAGTTCCAGCGACGACGGCACCGATGTGTAACAGGACTGTAATCAGACTGTATAAGACTTCTGCTAAAGAAGAAATAATAGTAATTTATAAAGGATTGGTTTGGATGTGTGGGCTTAACGATCTCTCAGCACATACAGGCAGCCAGTATATATGAATAAAACCCAGGAAGACCCCTGGAAGAACCATTTTCCCACGGGAAAGTCACATACACACATTTGTTCAACTCACTCGAACTCACATCACAATGTTGGAATGTATCAATGATCTATAAAGTCATGCTCCTTAGACCACTGGGCCACCTGGTTCGCAATTTATGAAAATGCCTGTCATTATCATGAGATACGTTTATATTCTTCTTATCTGGTCTCTGTGCACTGTCTAAACTAACCATATCAGATTGTGGACATGTTTCAAAATCGTTACTATCGCTTGCATGTGACTGAAGTCTACTAATACTCGCCCAAGACACATACTAATTTCAGCCTTATAAGGGAAAACAATAGTTAATAATTGAAGCACGCACCTTGAAAAGAAATACATAAAAAAGAATGTCCTAATTCTTGAACTACTTATACTATATGAATAGTTTTTGTCACCTAGTACCTGTCAATGTGTACAAGTATTTGACGATAAGAGATTTCAGCAATGCCAGCCATTTTCTGAAACGCAGCTGACAAACATTTCACAGATATAGTATATGTTTCATTACCATTCAACTTTAACTCAAAGTCTCACAACACCCAGGATATTTAATAATTTGTATATTGATACATTTGTGAGAAAGTTGCTACATTTATGACAGATTTACACAATTGAAATTTAGACTCACATCTTTTTATCTACAGTAAGATGTCGATTAGCTGAACGGGTCTGTATGATCGACATATCGTCACAAAGAAGACCTGTGAATTACAAAACTGATGCCATAGTCGTATTTGTCTTATGAACACAAGTATTAAATGATATTGATCAAAGCAAAATCTTCTGATAATGATTATATTAACACATGTGCCGGTAGGTGATTAACCTTTATCACCTGATAACTCGAAATTGTGAGTTAATGCAGAGACGTTGGCTACATAATGCGTGGAATATAACACTACTGGTCTTTACTCATGCTTGATAAGCTTACGATTTCTGTATGAAAAATTATATATTGTCACAGCGGCACACTGTTAGCGAAACTTCGTTATAAAAATATAACATGTTCTCTTTGGATTTCAATATTGCATTACGTACATTTACAGGAAAAGTGGCTATTAATATTATCATTGCAGTTATCGTTAATTGAGAATAGATTTGATTGTGCTTGTACTGATTTATGTTGGCATAGGGATCGGCAAATTGGTAATAAGTACAAACATTTAGGACCATCGGAGTTGTCTGTCCGAGTTAAAGACAGTCACTCGAAAAGCGTTATGCTGACAGGGTAGCATTAGAATGACAAAATTTGTGACACTTTAATGTTTGCTATAATCATGTACATTACCTTGCAGACTGATACAAATAAAGGTTTTCATGAAAGTGTTATAATATCACCGATAACAGTATTTACAAACTTTGATAGTGCTATTTAGTTTCCCAGGTGAAATGTCTCATTTTAGTGTTCAATTAGTTGACAAATATATTGCGCCACATGCTGGCGTTCCATATGTTGGATCTTGATAATTAATAAATGCCATATCCATACCTGTATAGCAAGTTATAAGCTTTATACATAAATAAAAGTGCTTGATCTGTGAATGCAGATGATGTTAATTTCTCTTCTCCGTAATGTCTTGAAATGTAAAGTTTTCATTATTGATTCCTTTAATTTGAAGTCATCAAGTCATTGTACAGTTCTATAAAGAATCCATCCCAACCAAATTAAACATTGAAATCTGAGATATTGCTAGAATAAGGTATAAAAAAGAAAAGGGATTTTTATGCTTTGTTCTTGCTAACCTTTCATCAGAAATCACTATAAATGTTTTCAGAGATAAAATAATTTCTCTGGATACATCGTAAAAGACAAAGCAAAAATGGCATCGTTACAATAATATTCTCTGTAGGGGAGGATTTTAACCCCATATGAAACTATATCTTTATGACTTTAATTGACAGTGAATACGAGTAAGGTTTCGCCACTAACATTGAACAATACAACGGATTTTATTTGGAGAATTTTCTTTTGTTCAAACTATGCTAAGCTATATAGAAAACAATGGGCAGTATTTCAAGATAATACAGATATGTTACATGTAGGATATTATCTATTCTGGGGCGAATAATACCGTTTATACAAAATAGAACCTGTATGCTTTCCGCTCACTAAACTTTGAACAAAAGTCACTTTAAGTATTTGATCGATAAACATGATAAAGAATAACTATATTCAATACGTTTTGAAAGTCAAAGCATTGTTCAAAACTTACTATCTAAAGCGGATCATTTTGAATCATATTGGAGACAATATTTTGACGATTTCAATCTATGGTTCACTAGATACATCAAGAAATACCAGCATATCACATGTAGCAAGTTCTCATTTGTTTGAAACTGCATTAATCTATTTAGAAAGCACTGGACCGCAATCGAAAGACGATATATTATATGTTATATACACGTCCAGTAGCATGAACAGGAAATGTAGGCCTAAGATGGGGATACATTCTTTGATAGATACAATTACTCCCCCGGGATAAGCTGTTATCTGTCCGGTCACTTTAACATCATGGTGTTAGTTTATACACACTGTTTTGCACTGTATTTACAGGCATTCAAATGTTATGCTATACCTAAACACAAAATATCACCAATACAAAGGAAGAAGGTTTCCCCGACTTGCCCCCACAATATGATTGTTTACTCTTTAAAAGCCAGTTTTACAACTTCTAGCCTAATGTCATCTCTTATTGTCCTTTATAGATTTCTTGCTTCCCTACTATAAATAATACTGTCGTGATGAGACTGAAGCTGACAGAGTTATGTTTTAGCCAACGCAGATAAACATTCATATATGCTTTTGGAGTATGCAACGTTTTTTCATGTACGTAAAGTTATCCAGTCTGATTGCTCGCCTTAAAATTCAACATATTTCCAGAATATATGGCTCTTTCGCCGTAATATAAAATATTGATTCCTGGTCAAAGAGACCAATTGTCATCATTTTACTGAGGTCTTTGGAGTTTACTAAGAAATTATACAGAATCTGGTAAAGACAAAATGTTGAGGAAAGATATATTCTATTCTTGTGTTGGTCTTCCGAAGGATTTTATCAAACAAACATAAATAACTTCATATCAGTGAACATTTAATCAGTCGATGCTACTGTTCAAAATCTAATCGCCACATTAACAATTATTGCCACCAAAGAAACATTAAACTTTCAAGATAAATAAAATAATTTTAAATCTGATCAATGCTTCGATGTTGTCAAAATTATTTATTATGTCAGCTATTTGTTTTGTGGACTTAATTATGTCCTATTCACAAGGCATTACTTTCTCGGACATCGTTTAGTAGACATCATGGTCACATCCAACTAGCATCACAAGTGAGTAAGAAACAACTGAACTAAAACAGCAGCCCTTTGGACAGAAATACTCGTTTCTAATATGTACAATTGTCAACCTAACAATTACCAACAGTTTTTCAACTCGATGTGGACTGCAAATGATACAGAAAATGAGGTGTAGTTTGCCGACATGTGGTTCAAGCGATTCACGAACGTAAACAGTTAGTCATAGTAAATATTTGATGGACGTTGTAATTAAAAGAACGTTTGCTCATTTTATGATCCTCGCTGAACAATAATTAAAAATATGAAGAAATGCGGAACATATATAATTCTTAATTTTTAAGATGTTTACTATAGCTCAAATTCCCATTAACATCAACAGTTTCCAACAGGTCATACATAATTATGGCATACCAACACTGCAATGTAAATGTATCGCCATCTGCTTCTTCTGGAGTGATGACACAGGACACTTTATATAACAAGTCTGTACATACAATGCAAAATGCAGCTGGCAGTGATGTTCACTTTTATTTTGGTACCAGGGTCTCTGGATGTTGTTTCATCTCTCATTTGCTATAGATGCTTTTTTTGTCATCTTTCTGGCTTTACATAACTGACAATTCTTTTTAATCATGCAATTGCCAAAAGCAAATTAAGGCATACTTGGACCAAGGTTTCTCCGAAAATTAAAACAGCGATTTAGTGATGATAATGGATCTGACAGTGATCTCTAAATGTTAAAATGATATGTCGAGAAGAAATGTTTACGGAAAGCAATTAATGCCATAAAATAAAATGTAGTTACGATCTCTACGCTCGAGATACCCGATCAGAAGATACTTTGCAATTTATGTCACACTAATTTACAATATGATAAACAGTTTCATATCCATTGTATAGAAGAATTAATGTTCTTGAAATTGAGAGTATTTGTATTAGTTAAATTTGTTGAACCTTTAGGTAGATATTCGCATCAAAATTATTGACTCAGCTTTTTAAATCAGTTCTAGATACGGCATATAATCACATCTCGAAAAATGTAACGTACACAGTAAGCAATTAAGTTTATATCGAAGGTCATGTCTTGATTTCCTTTTCAGGTTTCCTTGAATAAAAGTTTCTTGGCACTGGATATTATTTTCCAGTGTTTCTCCCGGTGAATTTTGTCTGGAGCTACC
>JAECUM010036088.1:0-23262 GCA_016617855.1 Megalonaias nervosa
ATATATATATATATATATATATATATATATTGCTTACAAGCATCTTTAAAAAAGGCCTCCAGCACTTATATGAAAACAAAGACTGTATTTACACTTGCTTTTATAGTGTGTGTATGATTCGGATTTTTAACGTAGCTTTAATAATTCTTTAGTCATATCGCTACGTACCATTTTTATATGTCTTTGGTATGACTCAGCCAAGGTTGCTTTTATAGTAAACAAATAGTTGAGTATGATATATACACAACTAATTACCATTTGGCATAAAATACTATATTTACTTATTATGCATACATTTAAAAGATCATTGTTTGAGATATGGTACTTTTAAAGTTATGCATAATAAGCAAATATTCGCATCTGTTTGAATGAGATATTAGCACATGGGTAGAAATGATCATGTTTTTATTATCAAACTACATTAGAGACATACGAGAGCAAACAATATCACCAGGAAAATGGCAGCCTACTGTATTTTAAAAAGAAATCTTGAATGTACTTCTGTTTGTTTGGTTTGTCAACAATTTATCCACGATTTTACTGGATAAAATGGCAGGGAGTAGAAATATCTATGACTGTTTGGGGGGTGGGGTTACCATAACAAGATATATAGTCATATGGTAAGCTTTTTTAGTATTTACCTTTATTAAAAAATGTAGAAGATAATATTTCACATACCAGAATTTGTCTGATACAAAATAAAAAATTTTTCTTTCAAGTTTATGTAGTATTTCACATATAGGACACATGAAACATTATTGTATGTACCGGTATGTAAAATTTCTTAAAAAGATACAATATAAAAATGTATTTTTCTACTAGTCACACACTTCCTAATTAATTGCCAAACATGTATGACTTCACTTTGGTGTGCTATTTTCTCCTTTGGTTTTATATTTCTTTATAGGGGCCATTTATGTATTTTATTTTACAGAAGAATGAATAGAAAATTACTTATCTTTCCAATGTACATCATATAAAGTTATTGGTTCTGAGTTGCCATAATTATACACCTGTAAAGTGCACTGTTGTAAACTTTTTAGTGCCTAGATATTATGACTTTTGCCAAATATAGATGTTTTTTTGTGCACAGTTGCCTGTAATTGAGAAGCTTATGAACATATTTTATAACCTGGGAAATATAAATTTTGATGGCTATAGAACCACATGCATACAAAATATATTCAAACTAATTTCTATCATTGGTGGTGAAGATAACACTTATGATGTGCCCTATACAGGTAAAATCTACTTAACGTAATTGTCTCTAGGGTAGCGTATTAGTAATTTTTACTTCTTTTGAGTGCCTTAGGAGCAAAATACACATGTATCAACATTTACATTTGCCCAAAGTTGAGACAAATATAGGATACTCATTGTCAGAACTAGTAAATTCTTCCATCTTGTCAAGTCCAAAATCCTTGCAATGATGCATGTTACAATTGTGTAGTTAACAGGAAGTTCATAATGTTATTGAACTATTTAAAGATAGTTATTTTGTGAATTTTTAAAGTAAAAGCTATTGAAAATAGTCCATTCCAGTCATATGCACCTCATTGTGCCTAATATGAATAAATATTGAAACTAACAAGTAACTGTATCATAATATCTTGCATTATCAGTAAGAGCATGTAAATATTGCTCATGTGACCATCACCGATTTAAAAAAGATAATCATGCTATATATAATTGTTAACCAGATTTTACAGCCTGTAAAACCATTTATGATGTAAGTGAAATAAAATTTTATTTTATATATGTAAAAAGATATATAAAGTGGTCTTTTTGCAATAATTAACAATTTACAGTCTTATGAAGCTTGTATAGTAACAAAAGTATTTGCATTGACTAAACCTCAGCTTGTATCAAGTTTGATGTTCATTATATGAAAAATTTTATAATTGTGAAGTTTCTTATCATGCAAGACAACTTATTTTTCATTGACTTTCTTTTAATAATTCTTAAAAATTTTAAACTTCTTGGCCATAAAAACTTTTCATCCATTCATTCCTGTCTAACTGATTTTCATGTTTGTGCCAGTAGAATGTCATCAGGCTATGTAACAGGAGACAAGTTACGCTGTTCAAAAGGTCAAAGGTCATTATTTCAAACTTAGAAAAAAATCCCAACTAATTTGAAAGATTTAACTAAAATACATTATACCAACAGTTGCTATCATGCCAGACTTGTAAACAAAATGGTGCAGCTTTCAGATCCTAAAATGAGTGCAGGTTTCAGATCCTATTATGGAATCAGTCGTGGTTGGCTACATAGCGAGTCCATGGGCAAGGCACTTTGCCCCAATATCCCAGAACGAAAAAACATACTTGTTACACTGTACAATAGAAACCCCAAAATGAAACCATTTCCATATATAAGCCTAAATGAATCTGACATTAAAGAACCAGGGACATTTATGGTTTAAAAGGTCATGGTCAAGGTTTGGGGGTGGGGGTAATTTGTTCTAGATAACACTACAGCTTTTAAAACATGAACCGGTATTTGAAATACAATATACTGTCAATATGCATTTTTTTTTATTCAGATGACAGAAGAAGACAAAGACAAAGCCTTTCCAAAAGTGGCCCAAATATCCACATCCTTCACTGTGGACTTTGGTCACCAAAATGGAGGCAAAGTTCCTAAACGGTTTCAAAATCAACAATGTAAAGCAAAAATAACAACTATGGAGGACATTGAGAAGAAACAGAGACAGGCTGAAGCTAGAAGAAGGGTAAATGAAGAACTGTTTTATGATTTCAAAGAAATTTTTTATCAAATTAGCCTTGTACATGTTGTACTGAAAGATCAAGTTAGATTTTCAGTTTTCAATTATATGAAGAAATGCAAGACAGATTTTGCTTATAATCATAAATAATAAAACTTCCATTAACTAGATGTTGTTGGAACCAACAATTTTGGATGTTTTATAGAGATGGCTACTATAAAGACATTTGATCAGTTTCAAAATGGCTTTATTGGGACTAGTATATGTGACCATCTTTATTCTTGACTTAGTATATCTGATTGGCTGACAATATAATATAATGTAAATCTGATACTAAAATCTGTGGGTTAAACCTGAGCTTGAGTGTGTATTTATTATTATTATTACAATGAATCTTCCTGAAACTAATCCATCTTTTAATCAGCTTCCTGTGCACCCAAATAGTTTGGTTCCAGTAGAGGCATTCTAATAATTATCATGCTTCTAAATGGTGGCCACCTCTATAAAATGGTCTACCTTTTTAATGCTAACACTGTCCAATTTATGTAATGGTTATTATTATTATTATTAGTGTTGACTCTTATTGGTATAAATGACAACACGTGGCAAACCCGTGTATTATGATGATATTGATAGGATTTTATAACCCATGTATTACAAAAATACTGATAGGGTTTTATAACTTGGGTATTATAATAATATGGATACTATTTTATAACCCATGTATTATAATAATACTTATAGGGTTTGAAACCCATGTATTATAATAATATTGATAGGGTTTTATAACCCATGTATTATAATAATGCTGATAGGGTTTTATAGCCTATGTATTATATTAATGCTGATAGGGTTTTACAACCCATGTACAGTATTGTAATAATACTGACAGGGTTCTGTAGACCATGTATTATAATGATACTGATAGGGTTTATAACCCATGTATTATAATAATGCTGATAGGGTTTATAACCCATGTATTATGATAATACTGATAGGGTTTTATAACCCATTTTATTATAATAATACTGATAGGGTTTTATAGCCCATGTATTATAATAATACTGATAGGGCTTGCAACCCATGTATTGTATTAATGCTGATAAAGTTTTATAACCATGTATTATAATAATACTGATAGGGTTTTATAACCCATGTATCACAATAACACTGATAGGGCTTGCAACCCATGTATTATATTAATGCTGATAGGGTTTTATAACCCATGTATTATAATGATGCTGATAGTGTTTTATAACCCATGTATTATAATAGTACTGATAGGGTTTTATAGCCCATGTATTATAATAATACTGATACTTAATATTTAATCAAACAGAATCATGAAGAGATGAAAGCAGAGACAGCCAGGCTTGTACGTGAGGAGTGTGCTAAAATAAATGACAAGGCCATGAAATTGTTTGAACAGGATGCCAAAAGACAAGGGCTGCCTGGGACTGAACATATTAAGCCAATGGCAAGAAAACAAGCCTCACTAGCAATAAGAGAAATGTCACATGACATGAACAAACTTGCATCAGGCATGAATTCTAGCATTAGGTTGCCCTCAAAATGATGACCGAGTGGCAAAATAATGAGTGCAGTGTTTCAAAGGTCATCTTTTCAAGTCCAGTATGCTTCAGATCATCCAAGTTCATATCATGAAATCATGGGGACCATGTACATATATAAAGGGCAAAAATAGGTTATTGTATTGTAATATCTAGTTGACTGTCTTGATGTAAACCTTACTGCTTTACAAATACCTAGCTTTCATTTATATTTATATAGCATACTGCACTTGTAACATTCTTTTTTATGTTAGTGATAATCCTCTGAGGTATACTTGCTTCCATCTTCGCTAGCCAAGGTTCCAAAATGTTACCCCCATCTACACCTTGGCAGATCAAGCAGATATTTTAGTGCTTTGTCCTAGTGACAGCTATTGGATTTCATGAGTTGCCTCCCTTAGTATGTAATGCCAACTAATCAATGGAGTGTAACAGCAGTACACTGTACATCGGCCAAAAATGGTGGTGGCAATTGACTTCAGTAGGATACTTAGTAAGTTTAACATCGAATGTATGACTACATACCAAAGAGAAGCCATTACAGGTGTATTTGAGTGAAAGGTATTTGTACAAAAATTGACTAGCAGTGATATTCACATTATGTTTTACTATGTACAATATTTCTTAAAAATATAATTATTTGGTTCTAAATGAAAATGATGTTGATCTGACATATGCCATTTGAAAGGCTTTAGGTGAATTGGTAGAGCTACAATTTATTTTAGGAATGAGTGAAATCAACAGCACCTACTTTTGCAAATCAGACAGCAGCACTCTGCCTTATGATGGAAACTGAACATCACCATCAAAGTAACTGACAGTGAAATAGAACAAAGCTACAGTGAAAAACTGGAAACTCCCTCTTTGCTAACCCTCAAATATGACTGAATGAAAAATAAAATATTGATATAGTTTTGTCAACCAAACATGTAATGGACTGTAAACAGCTGTCCAAAAACCATAAAACTACCTATAACATATACCGACATAAGAGAAAAGTACAGCAAAATGATGAATTCCAGTGGACTGACAAATATCTGAAACTGGATGTATAAGGTAACATTAGATTAAACCGCAGTATGATTGGATCTAGCATATAGCACTGTTTGAAACAATTTATCCCAAAAGTTAGTTATCATGGCTGACAGTGAAGGTCCATGGTGTTGTTAGCTGAACTGGTTATAGGCCACAGTAACTAATGTGACAGTCTGTTATCCACTGTTCAGGATCTAACAACTGACAATCAAGGGGGTACAACTCTGCTAAACTTTGCAGAATGCAGACAACCAAACTCGGTCAGTCACATGAAAATCAAGATGAAATCCAGATTTGGTTGAAATCTAATGAAGGAAGCTATTGTGTGGAAGCAACCATAGCCAATGTGTTATGCAAATCAAGCTGCATTCTAAATTTCTTTGAATTGTCAAATTTAATTTAGGAGTTATTCTGTGAAAATCAAAGTGGGTGGGTCTGACAGGCAAGGGCTATGACAGCTAAATACCTCACATTGTTTGCCATAAATAATATGCCTTGACTTAACAAAAGAAAGAGTGTTCAGAATTACATTCGGTTGGTTTGAAATGTGATGGTTTGTGCTTTCTGTAACTGTGCTATAAAAGTGGACTACCTACCTTGGTAACCTCAACAATACCTGTGATAATTCAAAACATGCCATTTCAAGTTCAGTGTTTTCAGTAGTTAAAATAAATACAGAGACTGTTGAGGTTCTGGGATACGCATCATGACAAGTGATATTTCTTTGTAAGAGATTTTGTTATAAGTGAGATTGCTGTATTTATCAGTAACTGGGATGATCAATGATGACTGATGATAAAGATATTGGGTGGTGAATGTAGGTCACAGTGGTCTTTCTTGGATAAGATGGTGTAATACTTCTCAGGATGCATACACATTTCCTGGACATTCCATAAAATTGTAAGTAGCAAGTAAGGATGCTGAAGCAACTGGGAGTTTTATGGGTGATGATATTCAGTCTGTTGATATCAGTCTCATAATTGTAGTCAGACAGTGTCATAGAAACTGACCTAAATATAAAAGGTTGACATACTGAGATTTTAAAAATAAGTCTTATTAACCTACTTATGGTACATTAGTTCTTCTGAGATAGTTCAGCAGTATCAAGTTTCATGTATAGTCATGCAATAAGCTAGCAAACAACACTAAATAATGTATGTCAATACAACTGACAAAAGTTGATATTGACACATGCCTAAGAGTAAATGAGTACATCAGTGACCTTTTTTGGGTATTGTAGTGAAATATTTTACGATGTAATTACATACTACCATGAGGCATAATGACTTTACAAGTTTAACTGTTGAATATTTATTGATATTATTGGATAACAAATCTTTCTAGCACACTGAATGCATGACTTTTTTCCATTCAGTTCATAGTGTACATTTGTAATGCCAATGCAAGTATAGTGACTATGAAGCTGGAGGTGTTGCATGGATATAGATTATGTAAACTAGGTATCCTCTTCACTGCATTTTCTTTTCATGGAAGTGTGTGGTATATAATTTAATTTACAAGTTGTACATGTCCTTAATGTTTACACTTTTATTTTACATGTGGTGGGTGTAAGAAGCCAGAGAACACTATCGAAACTTGTGAACGATGAGTGCACCACAAAACTCACAGTAATTTGCACGACAGGGCCTTGTATGGAAGAACTTGTACTGGTAAACCAGTGTTAGGAAGTAGGGCTTTGTCTGGATACATAACTTCTCTAAATACTAATGTGAAGTGCAGGAATTGGAATGAATGGAGGAATTTACATTGGGAAACTAATGTTAGGAAACAGGGCTTTGGCAGGAACCGTACTCCTCTAAATACTGAAATGAAGGAAATCCAACTCATTTGATGTCTTTATCAGTATAAAGTTGCATGTCATATTTGGTGGGAATCCTACATTCCTTTGTAAAGTTGAGCAGCAGAAGCCAAAGTTGAGTGATATGTAATTAGGGGCCATAACTTTCCATGTTTATTAATGAAAAGTTTGAGGAGTAACATTTTTAAAAACAACAACATCCCCCTCTCCAAAAAAAACCCATGTGAAATTTGTCACCTACTGCAGAGTTTCTTATTCATAGTAGATCCTACAAGTGCAGCCTAAACACATGTCCAGGCTATACATGGTAGCCATTACATTTGGTGGAGGGGCCCTGAGTGGTCTGAAGCGCTCACCATTAAGGATTACTGCCATTTCACCTCTGCCTGCGTGGGTTAGAGTCTTGGATTCGGCCAATGTTGGTATGTGAGAAAGCTTGCCTGTAGCTTCTCATGGGTTGGTGGTTCTTTCCAGGGGTTTTCCTGGGTTCTTCCTCCACCACTTATAGCCTATCTTGTGCTGAAAAATGGCATTAAACCCTACAACATTTGGTGGACAAAGAATCTGGGAAGAACCACCAGCACCCCAGACACTACTGGCAAGCTCTCACACACACCCATATTTGCCAAGCCGAAGATTGAACTCACATTGACACATAAGGGATGTGAGTGATTCATAAAGTCGAGTGCCTTAGACCACTTGGGGAACCCACTCAACAAATACAATCTGAATCCTGTCACAGTAAGGGGCAAAGGCAATACAGGAAAATTTAATAAAACAGAAGTAGAGCGGGTAATGGCATGCACATTGCCAATCAGGGGAAAGGTTACATTTGAATTGGTTTGATTAAATGGCACAGTTTCAGTTACCATATGCCACGTGTTTAGAATTTGGCACAGTGGCAGCCTTACAACTATACTCATCCAAGATCTTGATGATTTACCATAACAATGGTAACATTTTCTGTGTCCCAACAATTCACAAGACAAAATGTCAACACAAAATTGGCAATATCACCATATGTGACCAGCTCTGGTTCAATTACCATCTCAATAAACTGATTGAAACTAAAATGATTGTTTTAAAGTCATTTTCTTTGGTATGTGCATATTTTCTGTTTTCTCCAGTTTGAAATATAGGTAAATAAAGACTTCATAACTTTCGAGGAATGTGGTGTTTACCAAGACATGTATTATAAACAGTGGAAAACATGCTTAGCATCACTTATATCCTTGTTTATTCCCAAAACTGTTAGATGCAGATTTTGCTTTATTAAATTTACCATACCTCATTCTTACAGATCACATTTTAGCTCTATGTTTGTTGCTGTTTCATAAAGTTTATTTCACATGCACATTTTCCACTTTTCAGTGATATAAGCAATCATGAAAAGTGATCTATGAAACAACACAGGACTAATGAATGGCATGTAATAGCATACATCCACATAACTGTCAAATATTTCCTTAAGAATAATATAGGATAAAATTCTGAATATAGATCGACTAGACCATCATCAATCCATTTGTTTAATGCTACAGCTGAACACAAAATAACAGTATTCCACACCCACTTTATTCATTCCAATTTTGATTTGGCAAGCTGGTTGTTTCAGCAGCTCCTTTTGATTATAACTGGTGGATTTGTCTTTTGTGTTCTGACAGATATCCAGACCAGCTAATTGTTTAAACCCTGAAATTAGCTTCTGTAAAGAGATCATTTTGTCCAAAGGCAAGTAAGTACTGCTTTGTTCTACAATATTAATCCTTGTATGGCCTTTGACTACATAATATCAACACGATATTATCTGAGTAAACATGTACTTAATTAAGTATGCTTACATCAAAGCAAACTACCACTGCATTATTATTGCAATTATTTTCAAGGAACTATTTCTAAGATTTCTTTATTGAATTTTAGAGACATTTTAGAAGTTTAGTGTAGTGGTGCCTATGATTCAAAATGGATGTACCAGTATTTCATTCAGTGCAAGTTAAAATCTTCAATGGATATGTGGTGATGCCATGTGGTAAACAATGTCACTTTAAGCGAGTGATGGACCAAACACTATTTTGTTTTAATGCTGGTGCCATATTTTAATAAATTAGATATTTAAATTTTCAAGGCATAAAATGTAATTACTTGTAAGTTTTGAAAATTTTAATGCAAATGCATAAACAATAAACTAGAGCAAAAGTGGGAGATATGGTTACAACATTGTGCTAATACACAAAGCTTGTATCATATGAATAAATTGCACATATTTAAACAGATAGAAATGACAAGAAAGCAGGAAAATTAAATATATTTATTGATTTTTCAAGCAAATTATATTAGTTTATAATTTACCATCTAATAATTCATAATGATAGTCACTTAACAACCACAGAGTCTTTTTAATTAAAAGATATTAAGATTCATAAATATGCTGAGAGATCAGTAGGGAAAAAGTGTCTTAGGCAGGGGTGGGCAAAATATAGCATATATGCCACCCACTCCCCAAGGTATAAGCATAATTATTTCTATTATGAGTGGCAAAAAAACCTAATTTGGGCGTAAAAAGTGTAATCTATAAATTACATTCCAGAATTACAGCATGAATGAAAAAGATTCATTTTTACTACTAATCTGATTCTGCAGTGGTCAAAATTCTTGTAACAAAGGGCAAAATCTATATGGATTAAAACCAGAATACAAACACAAAATATACTGAAAAATTATTGATATTCAACACTCACTTCAACTAGCCTACATATGTAACTTTTGCTGAATGATCGTGAACTGGAATTCTGTAATGATCATGGCCAGGTGCTCCGAGTACTGTACTGTATTACATTCCAATATTCTTCTTTTAAAGTTTGTAAAGTGGTGTTGTTTTGTCCCTTTTTCTGATTTGACATGTTTTTGAAGTTTGAAAAGATCCATCTGCTTTAACATTTTCCATCATATAACATCCACAACTCACAATGTAAAGTGTTTCACTTAACATCTGGTGCCATTTTTCAAAAAATAAAGACTGGTTCATTACCTAACTAGCTCATCAATACAATGAATCTGTTAGGCTTAGCTCACTTTTGAAGAAACCCATTTTTTATCTTGGAAATGGGTCAGGGCTGTTCTATTTAAATATACATAGTACCCAGAGAAGGCAGTTTTAAAAAAAAATATATGCCAGGGTAATTTTATTTCACAAAGTTCATATTAAAATGAGCAGAAAATTCTGAATTGCATCTATGGGTGAGTACCCCACTTTAACAGTGCCTTCCATGGGTCCCATGTATGTTTTAATGGAACAGCCCTCATATGAAGTTGCTATAAAAAGCAAATAAGGAAATGACTCTTATGCTATTCTTACACAGCAGTCACCTTTTTAAGAATATTCTCAAATTTATATGAGCGGAATGAAAGAGATAATAAATGACAAAAACAACCTTTTATTGCTTTATTTTTATTTTATTTTTAAATGCAGCAAATAAGCACAATCCACATCCAGTCTAGCAGAAAATATAATTTGATGAAAAAAGCATAATGATTATGCCAAAATTGGAATGTATGATATGGTGCAAGGGCTGGATCCAACCCATGACCTGGTTTTTTCCTTTAATTTACATCATAGGGTATGGCTTTAAAAATCACTTACCTGGCCTGTGCCCAGGAGGAAGTAGCCCATGCCTGGTTAAGGTGTCCAAAGACTTATAGTACATTAAAACGTTGCTATAACTGTGTCCCAATACTCAGTGTCCTAAGACTTACTGCTGTTTTGTTAAATTTTCATCAGTATTTATCAAGTGCTAAAAAGTAAAGGCCCATTCAGTATTAATCATCTACAGGATGCAAAGGCAGTCAGGTGGAGCTGACTGTGCATGTGAAAATGTCCAAGTTATGCAGGCTACATAAAAGCAAAATTAAGTTAGTTTAATTACACAGCTAGTTTATTCAATTGCTAAAAGGCAAATATATACAAAATCTTTACATCTTCATACCAAAAATATGATAAAATATGGTTGGAGAACAGAACTATGAAGTTACTATGTGGTATATCCTATCTTAAACTTTATATGATATTGGAAACATCCAGAACTGAATTAATATTAAAACATTTAATTTTTCAGCTTATGTCAATGATATTGTTGTTGAGGTTCTGAATTACTGGTATGTTTGCTTTAAAGTTTTAGCAAGTCAGATGGGAATAAATTATAGGATTGGTTTACAAGGGAGACACTGCCTCAAACAGACCCCTTTAGTTTAATTCACAAGCATCTTGTGTTATTTCAGAAGATAGATGTTATATAGCCCACACTTTTACCAACTGCTTAAAGTCGTCTGATTGGTTAGTTAGTCAAAGTTAATTTACATCTAATAAAACTGCTTCTGTTACCTAGAATTCATACATAATAATTCAAAATTCTAAACTGCATTGTTGATGACTACTTCATATTGAAAAGGTCTTTCCTGGGTCCCAGTTTATGTTTTACTGGAACCACAGTTAAACATAGTTAGTTAACACTGTTTTGGCTGAATTGTGGACAGGTGTGAAAAACAATATGGACTCTGTCATAACTGACACAAGCAGTCATGCATAACTTACATTTCAAAAGTGTACTAAAATGCTGAAATGTTTTATTCTCATAACTGTTGAAATCATCTGTCAAGTTTACAAACTTTGCATGAAATGAGAATGCATGTATACTGGTGTAATGTAAGGCTTCAACTTTTATAACCTCATGATGATATAACACTATTAGTAGCAGTATGAAAATATATGATGAATGATAATGATATCAGGGCTGAGGAAAAACTTTCCTAAGCACTCATTCATGTCCTTATTATACTCTGTACACTTTTTCTCTATAAACTTTCACTCAAGAACCATGGGTACTTGATGCAAACTTGATACTAAAATGGGTCCAAACCATGAAAATATATGCTGCAATTGCAGGACTCCATAGAACATATAACAAAAGACAAAGTTAGTAAATCAAGAAATTGCAGTTGCACACATAGCCCTTGATTTCTTAGTGGTATTCTCATTCAATAACCAAGACATCACAAGTTTACTTTACAGTGAGCTATAACACATCTTTATGAGTTAGACATTGGATTAGTTAAGAAAAAGAATGTCAAAATGTTATGATTTTCATATGGTCAGACATTGCTTTGCTAACCCCAGATCACTTGTATTTTCAAGACTATACAGCTTTATTAATACACTGAGAAGGCGAAGGCAATGGCAGATATTTAGATAAGGGCTGTTCCATTAAAACATACATGGGACCCAGGGAAGGCACTTATCCTTTTTTAAAAATATGAATTCTGAAATCAAAGTACCCTGGCATATATTTTTAAAAAACTGCCTTCCCTGGGTACCATGTATGTTTAAATGGAACAGCCCTAACTAAGTATGTAATTACTTTTCGCAAAAATGATTGTCAGTAACTTGCATTTGGAAGAAGAATTTCAATTGTCTCAGTTTCTACCAACTTTCATACTAAATGATCCATTTTGGTCAAACCTCCATTTTAAAGTACTACACATGGAACCCATGAAAAGGAAGAATGCTGATTGTCCAAAAGAATTGTAACATTTCTTGTCATTACCTCAAATATACTTCTACAAATTAGCTGCTGTCTCCAAATTATGTTTTATAAATATATTACAAAAGCATGTATTGTACAAAAGTTGGTTGGAACTGGATGAGACACTGAAAATACTCATTTCAGATTCAAGTTGGCAGTGCAAGTTTTGTCAAAAGTAATTACATGTTTATAGAAATCTCCCCTTTGGCATGACAATGTTAATAAAACTTCAGTCTTGAAATTGCCAATGACCTGGGGCAACTGTAACAATGCCTGACCAGTTAAAAAACCCCATATATTTTGACATTCTCTGTCTCTTTACTTCTCAGAAGTTTGACTCATTAAGATGCGTGATAGCTCAATGAAATGGAATCTTTCTTCACATCATAATGATGCCTTAATTGCTGAAAAGTGTAACTGTTAACACCATTAAGACATCGAGGGATAGGTGTGAAATTGCAGCATAATATGTTCATAATATTTATCCATTTAATCATCATCCGGTCCCTATGTAAAAAAGGCAAAAAAGTTTTTACAAAGTTATTTTCATTGCAACATGCTGTAGGCTGACAACATGTATGCAAATTAGGCTTAGGTTATTTATGACTGATGCATGCCAAATGTTAAGCAATGCTGAACTTAAATGCTTGTTAAGGGATAAACTGCACTTAGATTTCATCTCAAAGTTTGAATCTGCATCTACTTTGCCCAGGGATGAGTAAGTTGCAAAGTTTTACATGGCCCAGCCAAGTTTTACCCAGTCAGGAGGAGTGGATAAGTGGTTTTCTGTAGCCCTGTATCATGTTTATAAAATTATATATATCTCTGTATTTAAAAATGTATTTAATTAGCCACCTGGACCCTCAAATATATGTAATTTAAAAAAATTATCCTTAATACTTTATCTTTTACTTCAACATCTTGTGTCCTGCTCAGTATGTATACATAATCCTATGAAAAATAATGAAAAAGTTGATGATAACAAATTCTCCTAACCCTTGACAAGTTATGAAATGCTGCTGATAAAACCTAGCTACATGAACTAAGACAATTCATTCCTAAAACACATTATAAAATCTAGCTAAACAAATAAAGATAATCAATTCCTGAAACACATGATAAAACCTAGCTACATGAATTAAGAAAATCCATTCCTAAAACATGTAATAAAACCTAGCTACATGAATTAAGACAATCCATTCCTAAAGCACATAATGAAAACTAGCTACATAAACTAAGACAAAAGTGTGATGAAAGCACTGCAGCTGTAAAACATTTATTTTTTAATTTCACATGGTGATTGCAGTCATCTCTCCTCCCAAAAAAATACTCAAACCAACAAGATTTCTAATAAATGTAATTGTTGCTTTCTTCTTTTTGCCAATGAATTCTGAATATTCCTTTTTATTCTTCTGTGCGGCTTATTGTTTTGAACATGTATCAGGTGCTGGGTGCCATTTTTAGAAAATCCTATTATGTGGACACTTTACAGATAATATGAACTTCTGAAAGAGTGAAAGGTCAAAGGTGAAGTTGTTTGCATTTGCAACATGTACAGTGGAGAGAATGTTGGGATACCCCTATGCTACTTTAATGTCCTGTGGCTGAAATTTATTTGGATACTGTACTTGTGGATATTATACATGATCTAAGCATACAGTTAATTAAAATGACTGCTATGTGCTAAAAAAAAAAAAACAGCCTGAATTTATCTAAAGTACACTATCTTTAGCGGTTATTGACTTAGGGAAAAGGAATTTTACTAGACTAGACAGTACCAGCTTCTGAAAGTGCAATGAATGAATTACAAAATATATCAAATGTAAACAAAGTTGTCAGCTCTTTTTTGTGCAATTTACCTCTGAAGTCCAGAAAGTGAAATTGACCATGCAGAGCTAGCAGTTTGACAGGTGCACATCTGAGGTAAGGCCAAACTGTGTACTCTATAACCCAAATACATTGATCAATCATATGCCAAAATAAAGGAAATTAAAAGTTCTTTTAACAATACCTAAGATGTACAGGTCATTTTTAATTAGCCAGTATAACCAGTGAGGAAAACCTAGGAAATTTTTTTTCTTGAAAAATCGAACCCTATGCAAAATATGAAACTATTGTGTGCCACCTTAAGTAACAGCTTGATCATGCAGATGTTTTGCATTAGAAAATATGTGCAGTTTAAAGCATCTGAGGTACTCTTGTCAAGTTAGACTGGTTCCTGGGCCAAATCCATTAATTCTAATACGAAACCAGGATCTGAATCAAATAACGACAAGCCAGTATCCAGATTTTACTTAAACAATCATATTTCCATAATCTTTACTCTTATTCCCCAATTTCATTTTTCAATGGTCATTTCTGTAAGACTTGTGGGCAAATTGTAACATGTAACAGGACTGCTTCTCTGTTGTATAATACTTATATACAGTTTCATTTAGTATAAATTTCCCAACAAGGGCTTGTAAGTTGTACAGATTTATTCACTCTATTTTCTGAAGATGCATTCCAATATCATTTCCCTGTCAAGAATTTACAGATGCATGTCTACCATCATTTTCTCTTCAGCTGTATATGGATATCAAGAACACAAGTCCACTTCATGTCACACTAATGTACAAAGTCTTTCATCCTGTGAATGGAAAAAAATTCAAATAAAAAAGAAAAGCTATGCCTTTTAGTGCAATTTTTATTTATGGAGATTTCAGCTCAAATTGAAAAAATATTTGTTATTGGAAAATGTACTGATGTTGCAACTTATTTCTGATTTATCAAATGTTTAATGTTATTCAAAATTATGCTCAAGAGTTACTGCTAATTTATTATCTGTCATGGAGTACGAATATTTGGATTTCATGATTGCTATAAACCATAAATTTAAAGACCCAATAATCCACAACAGTTAAGTTACTGATTTGCAATTGCTAAGAAAATGTTTTTCCTAATGTTAAGAAGTCTTACAGAACCATCAATACAACTTCTCTTACATTTTGTCAGATGCTATGTAAATAAACTTGTGGAGGTACCTTTCCATTTATATTCAGAGGGATCACAACACACTAACTTAAAAGCTGCTCAGTGAATATAAATATCTCTTTTAACAATCACTGTATTTAATTACCAAAGTATAAAAATGTGACTTGATCAGTTCATCATTTTTCTTTTGTTATGTCTGAAAAAACCTGTTAAATAAGATGACTTGATGACACGATTTCTCATGAGGTAAAGTCATATTTAGTAGAATATGCATAAAAGCCTAGTCGCATGCATATTCATATCACATGTGACTTGATTTCATGGGGAATATATAGGTATCCATGACCTAGTCTATTGCATATATGGCTGTAATAACATTCCCGATAAAGCATCATGTGATTCTGCAAGCAATACCATTTTAGAAAACAACAAGAAGGCAAACCCTAACCTCAGCCTTGACCACAGATGGACAGATGGATGGACAGAAGCCCGGACATCATCAATCCATAAACCAGAACTGCTTTGCAGTCTTGCTAAAAATTGATAGGCTGAATCACATTATTTGATTTTTTAAACTTGATATGTGACAAGATAATCTTGGAACAAATGCACTTCTCCACACACCCAGAAGGATTCCTAAGCTTTGATTAAACAAAAATTAACAAATCTGGTCAGATGTCAAATCTTTTGAGATAAGCCAGATGTTCTTTTAAACCTATTCCATCCTTGTAAACACCATACCAAGGAGTTTTCCAAGAGTTTAGCAGGTGTTCTGACAGTATAGCTCCATAAAAATCAAATGACTTTGATTGAAATAGTACATTCTACACATTGCCAATGAAGGTGACAACTGGTGAAAGAAATAACATATAATAATCTTTTAAAATATAATAATCTTTTAACTAATATTACCCTATAAATAAGATCTGAAAAACTACTTGTACAACTATTTCTAGTAATATAAAAAGTATACTTACTGTTCTTGAATTATATTTTCTCAAATTCAATATGGCGTCCTTCTCTTTCATACCACAATTGTAACAAATCTGTGTCAAAAATGTCAGCTGGGTTAACCAGTAGTTTGCTGTTTGGCATCATCTTTAAGTATACATGACCTGCTAGACAAAAATAAATGTAATATCATTTAAATAATGAAAAGATCTGTCAAAGGATTCCATAGTAAGATTATTAAACTTCTGTTATATTAACCCACCCAAAAACTTTATCCAAGCGGAACATCGTTGCTGAAGTAATTTGTTAGCACTGGCAAGTTAGGCAGTATTAGACTTATCATGACCTATAACATTTAGACCCAAAAATCTATAGGTTTGTTTGTTACATGAAGTGCAAACCATTCACAAAATTTCATCAAAAAACTTACTCTACTGCAAAATTCCAAGTCTGATGACATTGACCTTTGACCATTTTACTACCCCAACCCCCATCAAGGTATGTTGCTCTAGAACTAAAGTTCCATTGCAAAAGTATTTTTCTTATTTCAATGATCAGATGATGTACCCTTTGAGTCCCCACTCCAAATCAACAGATTTCTTTCTTACCCAAAGTACAAGTCATCCACATCATGACATGCATTTGAAGATGCATTGATGAAAACTTGAATTTTTGTGCCAAAACCATTTTTCCGCTATACTGACTTTAAACCCAATCCAATGTACTACCTTACTCGAAGCGCAAGCCTTTTGCAAGATTTTTCCCAGTCTGTAAATGGAGAAATGATGTTACTGTTCAAAATTAAGTTTTTCTCTTTCTGCCTGTGACCCTGACCTTTGAACACCTGAGCTCTTTAGTAATTTGACTAATCCAACCATAATTATTAATTCTTTCCAAATGCTTCTGACCACATCATATAATCAATTACCACAAACTTTAATTTAAAGTTTAACAAAGAAGCAAAAATGACCCTGCTGTTTTATTTTGCTCGAGTTCTTTATGAATCCAATCATAATCCATTAATGTCTTTAATCCTTTCTTAATTACTACTGATCATGCATAGAATAATCCAATTTTATCCATGCTATTATCTGCAGAATTAGCAATTAAAGTGTCATGCTTTATGTAAGGAGTGTTCACAATCATGTGATCACATAAGTCTTAACAGTAAATATACTCCATTGGAAGCAAGGCGTGAAGAAAAAAAATTTAAAAAAAAAAAAAAAAATTTCTGTTCTAGAATTTTTCTTGATATATTTAGTCAGCAGCAGATTTCGGAAAGTGACAGTAGACACCCCTGGTCAGGAGGTTTAAATGCACAGGAAACCAGAGTATATGTACTGTGCTTGATAACATTAAGATGATGTGTGGAATTTTGCAATGTCACTTAAGCATTTGATCATTTTTTTAACTTAAAGGTCCGTTACATAAATTAAGGTGTAATGGTACTGATAACCCTCTATTGAATGCTTTTCTGACAACCTCTATCTACCTCTATATTCTGACAACCTTCAAACAGATTTTATAAATACTGCTGTGTTGCAGCTGGCATACCACAGGACTCTGTTTCAGGTCCATTATTATTTACTGTGTATATTAACGATACAGGCGACAACCTCTTGAGCGCATCAAGACTGCCGATGTTAGCTCAGTGTGTATTCATCAATGATACTTATGAAATCAAATAAGTACTGAATAAAGATTCATAAATGACTGACAACTGGACAAAAGGCAATGGTTGGTTGACTTCAATCCAACATACATGGAGGTAATAATATTCTTGTGTAAGCTGTGCCTGTTTTCCCTGAACTAAAATTCAAAAACAAAATTCTCCATTGTGTTTCATAAACATCTTGGTGTAATTTTCAGTAGGCATCTGGACCAAGCGTAGTGATAACACATGTTGACCTCACAAATGATAGCTGCCTTGACAAAAACCATATATAAATTTAGCCAAAAACATTAGAAAGGATATATTTTACATACATTTACCCTTAACTAGAATATGCTGATGTGATAAAACTGAAAAGTCAGCTTAGGACAAATCAGGAAACTAACAAAATTTGGTCAGGAGTTTTGACTTAAAAAAAGGAGGATTTTCAATAAGAATGATGAATTCTTATTGCGGCATGTCTTTGACTACATTATCGAATCGGGATCCAAATCTTGGGTCACTATGTGAGTGGTTTTTATCTATCTGAACAAGAACGTTTGTGTGATTTCCAAGTCAGGTAACATTGTGTTCGACCAAAAAGGTAGCAAACAGTGTCTTAGTATGAATATCTTTATCCACTTTTGATGCAGATTAAATGAATATGGATTTCAGTAATGTTGTATTTGTTGCCATGTTTAACATGTTTTAATATGTTGCATAACAAGTAATATCATTCTCGCCACTGTAGCAAATGTTAAAATCATCTTTACAGGAGGGGCAGAATGCATCTTCATGTCCTTTTAACTTGATTCCAACCAACGACATTCCCGTTTCCATCCATCATTAAATTTAGTGTTATATTTCGGTTGCTTAGCATTGGGAAATAATACATGCTTAGTCATCTTGGCAAACTTTAAAAACTGAAGCTGAACCTACCCTTTCATATGCAGATTGGGCTCCTTAGTAATCGAACCACAATCAATTAATATCTAATCCTTTCAGAATTATATCTGATTATGCACAGTATCATCCATGTCGGCAAGCTCAAACAGTGAAAACAACTGACACTGACTAAAGAATCAAAGGGATCTTAACTGTTTTATACTGCTTGAAATAGTAACTAAACTGTCTTGCCCTGCTTAAGCCAGTTCAGTCACATAATCACAGGCAGTCATCTTACATTAGGTGGATTTAAGTGAGGAGAAGTTGCGCAAAGTTGCCCTCACTCTATTGTTTAGGCCTGTTTGAATCCAGTGGCCCAAAGATGTTGAGACATCTGGAGATAGGTCCGGATGCAGTGGATGGCCATCAGTTCCTACAACACCTGAATTGATGCCTTGCATTGTCCGCCTAGTTCTTGCCATCTGACTTCATAGCTGGGGGTAGACAAACAAAGCTGATCTCCACTTTTATTTCCTCTGTTTCTGACATTACTGGTAGCAGAGACCAACTGTCAATTCTGAATAAAGCTTCCACCTTCCTATCAGTTAGGACTATCGGCCTCTTGCTAGTAATTAATAAATTTATTTCAACCGACCTTTGTATGCGGATGGTAAGTAAAATCCTCTTCTTTTGACCCATGGTATTAATTTCTTCAGAACACTCACTTTTTTTAAATATTAATCCCTGTCAGTGCAAAACATCTATGTGTCCATTGGTTACTGAACTTTTTTATTTTTTTAAACAAATTTCTGATGCATGCATGGAAAATAGCATCACCACAAGGTAAGAGTTAATGTGTGGGGACCATCTAGTGAGGACTATAAAAATAGGCAAATGTATGATTCATTTTAATGGCAAAATTTTAATATGCAAGTGTTATTTAGGGAAGGATGAAGCATCTGTGAAGCTAGCAATGCCAGCAAAACAGAATTTCAGTGCTCCTGACGGAATTTAACTTTGTGAAGCACAGCAAGAAGGGGAAGCATTTTATTTTAATCTTTGCACAATTTGCAAATACCATACTAACACAAGTCATTCTGGAATGTGATATCCATTGATGTAGCAATACCACCCAGCAATGGGACAATGCACAACTGCAAAACTCATGTTTAAACAATCATTGACAATTTCAAGAGAGCTGAAGTACTTTTCAGCAATTTCATCGCAGAACAAAATATGCTGTATGTAGATTATTTTTTCAGATCTGCATGTTTGACACTCTGACATGCAATGCTGAGGCATCAAGATCTTCTATGCTGCGAAAAATTAATCAAGATCTTCAGCTGGGAAGTCTGAACAATAGCACTATCCTGGAGTCTCTTATGAGTGTAAAGATAAACAAATAATGACTTGCATTACCTTTAAATCCTAGTGAACTACTGATAGCGGTAAAGACTGCATCTAATTAAGACTGTGTTCCACTATCCAACGGATTCTAAAAAAACAGAAATTTGGTTCATTTTTTCTATTTAATATATGTTGTTGCAATTATGTGAATGTTGGCACCTTTGAGTGTGTATATGCATGGCGATATTTCAGAATGCTAAATCTACAAACAATTGCTTGTCTGTATTGTATTAAATGCTTTCAAGAAAACAAAGATGGTATTTTCTTTTCTTCAAGTTTGAATTTTCAATCATTTTCAATAGGCCTACAGAAGCAGATGCCTTTGTCTCATTTGTTCATATTTTTGGGGTTGTGTACACTGACACCCCCGAAGAGACCTCAAAACACACTTTTTGTGTCCACCTCCAGTCTGGGAAGTTTGCAGGTATGCTAATATTCCTACAAGTAAGAACTTTTATTACCATTATTTTTATTATTTCAAATTACTCAGCAATTTTACATGTGGACAACAAATGTTGGATACGGTACTTGAAGTTGTTGATTTAGTAACTGTGACTGAAAATGTCAGTGCCTGGATGAAAGATAAAATATAGGGCTAAATTTGACTAAATCAGCAGAGATATATAACGATAAACTGTGTAAATCACTGTCATTTTGCAATACATAAAAACTCGTCCCATCTGACAACATCTACAGGTATTTTATCTCCAGTATTGCATTATCTGCTTAAATTCAAATTGTGCGACAAACAATGGTATGGTGGAGTCTTGTGTGTTATATAATGTGAGAGTCAAAGCTGAAGGTTATTCATAACAAAATACAACAGGCCAAAAAATGCCTGATAACACCACATGATTCACATAGAAAGTTATAACATGTGGATGTCTCTCCTTTTCAGACTCATCCAAGATCTTGATGATATAGAATTTATACATATGCGAAGTTTTATTTAAAAAAATATGATCAGAAATACAGCTTCCAGAGTGTAAACAGCAACCTCTGTCAATCAGATAACAGAATGCCTCATTAATATGTGAGTACACCACTCCCTCGACAACTCGTGCCCTGATAACTCACGAACCCGGATCCCATTTTTTAAACCAGAAAATACCCCAAAAATTGATCCCTATTTATTGAACTTGAAGAAAATTGCGATCAAAATTAGTAACGGAAACTTTGAGATATCGCTCGTTTTATTGTCGAAAACGGTAGATAGGACCTGGAAATTTTAATCAACATTATGATATATCAAATTTTGAAAATAAGTCATACAATTTTTTACATTTTTCTTTCCAAACAGTCGTACACCGCAATTAACGATATGTAAGGAAATTTCGATCAATGAAAATGTCACTTATGCCAAGTGGAGGCAGTACTTTTATAAATAAATACAAATTAAATAATTTTTTATCAATTGAAATTTATGTTCTAGTTCTATCTTTTAGTTCCTTTTAAGTGTAATCATCATAAATGCAATGCGTCCTCTTGTAATTAAATGTAAAATGTGTCAATCTATCGTAACAGCTATGTCCGCGAGCATTTCTCTGAGAACCTAATTAGGTGCCGACCGTGTTTTGATAACTGACTTACGGAAGAATTTGTTGTATTGTTGCACTGAATGAAAAGCTGGCTTCCTTTGTATTGTCACGTTAATTATGTCTTTTGAATCAAATAAAGGAGCTGGAATAAAAGAAAAGTTAAAGGCACAAAAATCCTACAAACTCAAAATCTATCAGCCCTGGTCGTTATGTCGGGTGAACTCACTTCATTTGATCAATCACTGTTATAAATGTTATTGTGTATGTAACATAAACTACCTTAAGTTAACTGACTCATTGGGAACTGTCATCAAAGATAGCAAGGCAAGCAAGCGAAATGAATACTTCGTAAAATAAATAGTTTGGTTTCACGGATACGGACCATTGTGGTCAAGCAAGTTTCTTAGAATTCTTGAACTGGCACTTAGAGCTTGGGCGTCCGCAGGATTTTTTGCAAGGGGGGGGGGGTCAGTACTTTGTGCGGGGGTGGGGGGTGTCAGGATTTTCAGGGCGGTCAGTCAGTCATGGCCGGGAGAGTTAGTATAAGAAGCAGTCTGAAATTAAAGCTAATATTTGTTTAGCGCTTTGGACAGAATCATGTGACATATTTTCAGCTTCATTTGCATGATTAAACTTGTCGGAATTTATATATATATATTTGCAGTATGATTTGGGGGGGGCACGTAACCCCCCTTGACCCATGCTGTGGGCGCCCATGACTTAGAGATATCCTCAAGGATGATAAGAAGTTTCATTATTACTTCCAATGAAATCATGACATTAATACTGTACTAATTGAACAATACAAAAATTGAGATTCGTAGATGATTGTCTCTTGAAATAAATTTCGCTTGTTTTTGGAAGAAAAAAAAAGGAATCTTGTTTGGTGGTGTATCGACAGTTAGTCTAGTTTCCCACTCTTTTGACTCCTGATTTGGCAGGATACTATTAACTACCACTCCGGGAACCAGACTCATCAAGAAAACAAAAAGGAGCAACGTGATACACAGATGTGTTCGCGGGACACGTGATGGTTGTTGAAACCAGTTGGGACGATCCATCACATGTTGGACATTTTGAAAATAAATGTTATTAGAACAGAATAATGAACAACTTCATTTGAAAAAG
>JAECUM010036089.1:0-20486 GCA_016617855.1 Megalonaias nervosa
AATACCGTTCAAATACTCCTGTCATGTAACGTAGGCGTATTTGAACGGGTTTAAAGAATTTGTACACACACACATACACACGTACACGTGTGTGTGTGTGGTGCTCAACAGGCAGCAAATGGGCCTTAGGGTTCAAAAATGGAAATTTCGGATTTCAATATTATTTATAACTGCAGTACTACCAACACTTAGAGGGACAGTTTTGTCGCGTGTCTTATGTGTTATTTGGGCTAATATACACATATATTAACTTCTGAATTACATGTAACACGTCTGAAAGAAACTATAAATCTCGTTTAATAATTTAATTCTTGTCCTCTTAGGCGATATAATTATTCAACTAGTTACATAATTTTTATTTGAAGCGAGCACTTGGATAAACTCGTTACATTTACACGGTTCTTGAAGTGACAATTAATGGTAAGATAAATAATACAGAAATTATGGGGCATAAAAATCGAGCATATTTGTGGGTTTCGAAATTTGCAACCAAAATCAAATATATAAAAAGTTTGCCTCATTTGTACCATTTTAACAAGGAAACGGACAAATGCAAGGGCCAGCATTGTTCCTAGTTATCCAGAGTTATCCACCTATCACATATCCTTCGTCCCATCACTCTTTACATCCAACCATATTTGACGGCGCCCCATTCCAATTATGTGATTAGAATTCATGCACAATTCAATTGTTAATCTCGATTTAATTCTTAAATTTAAACAGTCTTACACAGATTTCTTTTATTTTGCAAATTTTGACTGGAAAGTTGGTGGTTAAAAAAGTCATTAACTGGGTTATCACCTAGGTTTCGAGCATAATTGCCAAGTTGCTATATAAAATTGAAATTAACCATTGAGTATCAGCTTGTTATTCAGAATGTAAGATGCATCGATTCCTGGTGAGAAAATCTCGTAAACACAAATTCAAAGAAACGTATATGATGATTTTCAAAGAAGCATTCGAAATTCCGAGGATAAATATCATTAATTGTATTCGAATTCCTTTTCTTAGTATTAATAATTGATGAAAAGGCAGACGATAATGTTGATGATTTTCCTCTATACTGGTTATAATACAGAACCTCTTTTCATAAAATAATTATTTTCCCATTTTGTTTAGATTTAGTTTATTTATTTTTCCTTTATAGTTAAATAAAACCTAAAAATTACTCCACTTTCATTATAGAGTTTTGTGATGTGAAGATATTCCTGATTCTTTACAAATTTTTGGAAGGATCAATAATGTAAATTAACAATGTGTAAAAATCGTAAAATTTTACAACAAACTTGGATCTAAAACGTAACTAAAAATGACGATGCAAAATAAAATTATAAAATTATTGATAACCTGATATATATTTTAGCAGTATATCTTTATGACAAATGCAAATTGGTTGTAATTACGGTATTGTTACTTTTGTAACTAAAATAAATCACTCTCTGCACAGATATTAATGGTTTTGGGGAAAATCTTCAAACTGTCCTTGAAATAATAATAATAATAATAATAATAATAATAATAATAATAATAATAATAATAATAATAACAATAATATCAGGAACCACAACAACAATAATAATATCAGCAACAATAACAACAATAGTGATAATAATAATAATAATAATAATAATAATAATAATAATAATAATATCAACAACAACAACAACAACAATAATAATAATAATAATAATAATAATAATAATAATAATAATAATAATAATAATAATAAAAAATGCTTTAATCCTATAGCACATCCCATTAGAGCACATTACGTAAACTTATTCAAATTTGGTACATAATTATTCTGATATTTTGTTATAATTCACACATGAATTCTCTAAGCTTCCATGATTTTGGTAGAGTTTGATTAAGTAACAGATTATTACCATTACTGGATTTTTTTCAATAAAGTTTTAAGGACTGTAATAAGTAACACCAGTAAGTAATTACAATTTTTACAAAAACCCACCAGTATATATATATGAGAATATGTCATCTATAATGGCGTATAAGTCGACCAACAACACAGACCCTGATCTGCCACTGCATAATGGGCCATCAGATCAGGGCTTATTTCGTTTTGTTCTACTGATTACTTCTAATAAACTGCATAGACTCAGATCTGTCAGCGCATTATACGACGGCAGATCTGGCTACGTGAAGTTTGAAGTTGGACTCCACTTTTAGGCGAGCATAACGGTACGATCTTCTAAAGGTGCTGTACATTAACGGTACGGTCTACTAAAGTTGCTGTACATTAACGGTACGGTCTTCAAAAGTTGCTGTACATTAACGGTACTAGCTTTTAAAGTTGCTGTCCATTGGACTTTTAACAACAGCGTTGCATTTATCTTCAATGTGTATGCAAAAACGACAGAGTCGTTGTATTTATGAACGTTTTTAAATCTACTGAAATCTGACATATTAGGGAAGTTTCCACACCCTAACCTGCATAGTAAACGAATGCTATACGAAGTATCCAAACTGTTTGTATAATACTGACAGTATAAATTATTTCTTAATACTAGTTAACGGAAAGGCTACTACTGCTACTACTACTATCACTTTATTATTATTATTATTATTATTATTATTATTATTATTATTATTATTATTTGCAGGAAATACAAAATTCAACTCTAAAGGTAATTTTCCTTGTAAACCCAAGAAAGTAAAGATTAGATACAACGCCCGGCAAAGGTTCATGCTTAGTGATAGTGCGAAGATACCGCTAACTATCTTGTTCGAAAGTCTCTAATTTGCTAAATCCCAGGTTTAACAGTGGTTTAAGCACCTTTTGACGTAGTATTAACAAATGTTGTAATTACTTTATTGTATCCGATCGTCAAAGGCGGGCCACCTATCTAGTATAAGTCCTACTGGGTACAGAGATTCTATCTAGCCATTGCAAAATCTGGTAGCCGTGTGGCCCTTTTAGTACCGGCCTAACGACCCTCTAATAACAGTCTTTGATCTTGAACAACCTTTCTTCCACCCAATCCCACCATAAATTTTACGACACCCCATGCCGCTTGATGCGTCCCGTATAAGACAGTCTTTTTATTTTCTAGTTAGGAAATTGTTTTATAACCTCAATAGGGCACTGAATGAGTGTATCTGTTAGATTTTTCATCATAGCTTGAAGGTACCAATCCAGTTTTATTACTAGACACTTAGATTTTTCAGGATTTAAAATGAATGAAAGAGGGAGGGCTGTTTCATAATTCTCTTGACTTGATAATTATGTAATTTCCGTTTGACATTTACACGTGTTGTTTTGAAGCTTCAATCTGCAAAACATAACTTCATGACAACAAAAGTGTCCAAAGAACCGGTCTCACTAATCGAAATGTTTAGCGATTTAGCAACTTTCTTGTCATTTATTTTATAGCATCTCCGACATTTCTTCTCTTTTATTTAAACATGCAAAAGAAATCCAAATCGTAGTTAAATTGATCCTCGTTATCACCTGCTCTTACAACCAGCATTAAACATAATTTTAAATAATAATATTTGTTTGTTCAATAAGTAGATTTTCTAAAATTATTTATGTGTAATGTGACAACTTTCATCGGATAAAAAGCTATTTTGCCATTAAAGCTATCTTCAGACTTATAGTGCATGCCGAGCTACCAAGAATAAAAAAACAATTTTAAAGATATATTTTGCTATGAATTCAATGTTTCTATAACATAATAATTCAGTATAACTTTATTTGCTTGAAAGAAACACTTCACTTACACACATCATGGCACATTCTAATGTGTAAGACCCTAGTGTACTTAAACACGTAATGGTACATACTAATGTGTAAGACCCTATTGTACTTAAACACGTAATGGTACACACTAATATGTAAGACCCTAGTATACTTCAACACGTAATGGTACATACTAATGTGTAAGACCCTAGTGTACTTAAGACCCTACTGTACTTAAACACGTAATGGTACATATTAATGTGTAAGACCCTAGTGTACTTAAACACGTAATGGTACATATTAATGTGTAAGACCCTAGTGTATTTCAACACGTAATGGTACATACTAATGTGTAAGACCCTAGTTACTTAAACACGTAATGGTACATACTAATGTGTAAGACCCTGGTGTATTTCAACACGTAATGGTACATACTAATGTGTAAGACCCTAGTGTATCTCAGAGATACGTATAATTTAGGTGTTTGGTTTTTTTCAATCCTAGGCCCAACTTCATAAAATGCCCACCAAATTCGTCTTTTTTATGAAGGTTTGCTTTCAGTGTATGTGTATCAAGACATTTTTGCTGAGATTACATACTCTCCGCATGTTGCTAATGCATGTGTATTGCAAAAACCTAAGCATAAATCTATTCATCTGCGATCGTTAAACTACAACAATGAATGTTTTCATTGTATCACATGATCGGGAAATAATTTCCATGAAATATTAACAGCTGACGTCTCAATATTCCATGAAATTGACAACCATCAATATCGAAAACTAAACCCGCAAATGTTGTCAGTTTCACTCGGACACTAATAATATCCAGGATTTTGATAAGATTCCGTGTAAGAAAAGGGAGGAATATTTTTTCTTCTTAGGAAATAATATGCAAGCTGTCTGTAGTGAACTTAGCTTTGATGTGCCAATATTAAATTTTATGAATAGCAAATGGTTATTCGGGTTTAGAGTGCGACCAAGTTATAAATTTACGCGTGAAACTAATTCATTAATTCTCGACTTTGTGCGTCTTTATGCTTGGAAGAAAATCGATATATATTTTATTATAAAGAGAAACTGAACAGTATATTTTCTGATTAAAAGATCAAAAGGAACAAGTTTGTAGGTGGATATATTACAAGTTAGGAAATCAAAACATTGCATGTTTCACTTAAAACTTGATTTGAGGCTATTGATATCGACAAAATTAGCTAGTATATCGTACTAGCATTTGAACAATTATAAAAGAAGAATAATTATATTTTAATATTAGCCTGCGATATATTATGTCCCGAAACTTTTAAATCACAAATACACGAGAGAGAGAGAGAGAGACAGACAGACAGACAGACAGACAGACAGACTCAGGCAGGAGACAGACAGATAGATGGAGATACAGGCATACACAGAGACAGACAGACAGACAGGCAGACGGACTGACATAGAGAACGACGAGGAGGATAAGGAAGAGGAGGACAAGGAGAATGATGGTGATGTCCAAAATAATATTCGTATTATTTTAGTGCCAAGGACTATATGTACCACGATTACTGATTATCATGTTCATTACTTCCTCCCCACCATGAAAACGTGGGTGTAAAACAGTGTAAAGATCGCATTGGAACATTGCTATTCCAGATGAAAAAGAGTTCCAGATGAAAAATGGGGTAGGTGAATATTATCCCCAACGTTTCCACTCCCACCCATCACCTTCCTACCCCAACCATTTCCTTCCTACCCCATAGCCTTTTCCGGCACACAGTGTCGGAGATGAATGAAAGTATACTATCAACTACATGTGACATACAAATATGATAATAGTACACGTCAAATATATCATAATCATGATAGATATGATGCACTAAGTTAGTTGAGGCAGCGCAAATATATTCATGTGATTCGAGCACTTCTGACTGTAAGAGTGTTATTATATATAACACCATTATTTTGTCACATAGATGACAAAATGGGTTCCCACTGTGTTTCAGAGATTCCGTGTGAAGAAGGTCTTTTATGAAGCATATGTCAGTGTACCCTGACCCGGCCATTGGGGAGACGAGGCTTGAGTTAAAAATAATCCGGGACATATTTATGGAGGATATACATAAAATATAGTTCACATGATGAACCATAAGCACTCCATGTCATATTTCAAGTACGCATATGGAAAATAAGAGAAGGAACGTATTTATGACAAAAGTCATGTATTTCCCTCAAATTCGCTACTCCTTGACCCAATGAGGCATCTCTCTCGTGTGTGTATGTACCAAATGTACAATGTAGATAGGCGATAAAAAATGCAAATTTATCACATATTTTGTGCACCGTGTGTATGCATATTTTTACACGTTATCATAGGATAGAGAGATAAAGACAGAGATAACTGGGCTGAATAAAAGGAATAATAATTACTAATTCTTAGGAATAATGATCGGTTCGGTTTTTCATGTCTTCAATTTTACGTTTATGAAAAAAATCTGAAATCATTCATTATATCGTAGTATTTCCTGCTATTTCTACAAACATTTCATTGTAAGTTAATTTAATCTTCAGTTTAGGTGACAGAGAAGTCCAAACTCGTTCTCACACCGCGGCGACATGTCCTAGCTAAGTATTGTCGTCGAAGATTATACTTACGAGTAAATAATGAATGCAATCAAACCCTTTTCACCATATTCTTTTATAAGATGGATCTTTTAAGAGTGGCCTAAGTAAAATATAAGAGGAAGCGAAAGAGGTGATAATGATAGATTTTTCCACACTTCAAATTGGGGCTTAATACCTATTGTGGCAGATAATTTGACGGAAGGTGATCAATTACACCTCATAACGAGAAACTCGTGACCCGTTTCCAAAATTAAGACTTACGACTGTCTGCCGTGCTTTGAATGTGTTCCGGGTACTGCGGTTACCTTAATTAATTTAATATGTAAATTACATTCTTAATGGCTTGGAAGTGTAATGATGATTTAATTACTTATTATACGCTGAAAGTATCCTTCGGAATTACAACGTTAAAACTGAGATATTAGTGTGGCAGGCCTTTCTTTCGTTGAGATGGATTTTTATACTTTCGAATGATTTTCTAATTTCTAAGAAATTTTGATTAAAAATTAATATATTAGTTTCACAAACTCAGTTTTATTTAGTAATATTTATCTGTGAAAAGACAATATAATGTTCAGACTATCCGATGCAAGCTATAATAATCCGTTTTCTGCCTGAACACTCCACCACACCACACCACACCACACTCCCTCAAACTCTAAGCCAAGAAACAAATGAAATTAATACAAATAAAATCTGTAAGGAATAATGAATGCAATGTGCATATACCTCAATACATGAAATACTCTGAAAGACTTTTTATTACATTAATATAAATATTACTTACAGAAAGAAAAAACCCAAATAAGACGTCCATAAATAGTATTCAGTTTGATAGAAGAATATACAAAGTATTGCAATGCTGTAAGTTTCATTAATAAAATGTTTTTAATCAGGATTTAATCAAAGACGACTAAACATCAAGTAAATTCATAATTTCACAAAGCACCTAGCCAGCCAAGATTTGCCAGCAAAAGTAAATACTATTACAACACACACACACACACACACACACACACACACACACGAAATATCGCAATAATATTGTTTGATGATATATAATAATTGGATGATTACAATTTCCATCATTTTAATAGAGAACATTTGGACATTCCACCAAACTGTACTAAATGACATAAAAAGGTCAGTCTAACAATATTGATAGATTTTTCAGCTCCAGTAATGCGGCAGACATCAAAGAATCGTTTAGTGGAAAACTTCTTACTACGTAGTAAAAGGACCCTTTGATCTTATTAAAGTAAAACTCCATTTTCTGTCTGTCCGTCACCCTAAGTCAAGGTGCTAACTGCTACTCATTCGGGCGAAAATGCAGGTCGTAAATTTCCTTATTTGACAAGTCGGAATTCGACAAATGTATTATCTGAGTGGAAGTAGGTAGACTGGGAGAAAAAAAAGTATTATAACCTCTAGCAAGATAATTAATTTAATATGGGTTCAAGTATATGTGCTGTTTATGTCTAGAGGTGTTTTTGTTGTTCTCTTTTGTTTTTTTGTTTGTTCATGATTAACATACGAGTATACATGATCTTCATGTATCCGAGACAGGCAGACACAGCCGATAAACTTTAGTATTATAATTAAGACAGATGCTTAGATGACTTTATAAAGAAAGAGACAGTTTTAAAAAATGTTTTATTTATCAGCCACAATCGTCGCAACCACATCATCAACAACCTTATCATCAAGAAGAAAATCATCAACAACACCATCTTCCTTCCCATCGTCATATTATCATCCCCCTCTTTCTTATCGCAGCGGTCGTCGATGTGGTTTGCTGAACTTGACATATTGCATAAAAATATTATATACACGAATGCGTTTATTTCATTGCTAAAGTACACAATACAGTTTTTAAAAATCAGAAGAAGAAAAGCGGATATAATATTTACAAATGAAGTGTTGAATGAGTTTTTCAAAATGCAGCGCCTAAGAAATGACCTGTAGTAACTCTGCTGTACATTGCGTTATTTGGAGTATTATTGTGAGCAAATGAAAGCCAAACTTTACATCAGAGACAGGGATGTTTAATAATTAAAAACTAAGTTATGAGTTTTAAGAGTTTTACTTCAAACTATATGCACTTAAATCTATCAGTGTATGAAAGGGCTTATAACTTTTTCCAATCCTTACCAAACCCAGATAATTTTTTAAAATCGTTGCATTTAACCAAGTAAGAACGTTCAGTATATTGAAAAATGTTGTTTAGCAATACGGAACACACATGTGCCTTTTTGAAAAACGGAATTTAGTTTTGAAATGACTTCACCTTGGGATATACGTCATCATAATCAGTGTCACACTAGACGCAATGTAAGGGACTTGGGGGGGGGGTAGGCCACGTATATGTGGAATCAAACATAAGCGTTACATTCAAAGATAATAAATATTACTTTATATGAAGACCTGCATACAGGAACGTTTCTGTTCGGTTACATCCTTTTCCAGACCTTTTTTTTTTATTTTTAAAAAACTAATTTCAGGGTGTGGGAATTCCAATCTGTCACAAAGTTTGAACATTCAAAACAATGTAGAAAGAATAAATAAAAACAATATCAAGACTAGATATAAACATAAAAGATAAACTCGTCAAATATAAATTAAGATAATAGACAACTAATTTTCACATGCTGTTGGGTCTTATGTAGTTGTTGTTGTTATTGTTGTTTTGCAAGGGAGAGGGGAAGGGTCGAAAATGACCTAGAGTTCATTAATACTTATGTGTAGTTTCAACTTTTTTTTTATGCAATACTGAGATGCGCAAATATCAAAGAAATGGCAAGAAAAAATATAGCGGTTTTCTTTTAATTCGTTTGTATGCAATCTTTAATATATATTGACTATGCAGTTTTGAATTAAAATAGGGCTTTGAAAATAATATTTTGAAGAGAATGTCATCGGATGATATTCCAAAAGAAAGCGTACATATTCTGTTTCAAAAGTGGCCAAATAAAATATAAATATCGGCGATGCATTACAAATTGCACGAGTTGCTGAATGCAAAACAGAGTCAATAGAACTACTGTAAATTGATAAAATGCAATATATTCATAACAGAAAGAAAGATAGAAAAATAAAAAAACAAACTGAAAACAAAAGAATAACATGCAAACGAAAGAATGGAAGGATAAGGAATGAATCAAAGAACTGAAGTGAAAGGAAAAAAAAACGAAAATTAAGAGTGATAGCGATTCCAAAGCATTGATCCTTGTCACCCTTCAAATAGAATAGTAATTAGCGGAAACATTAAAACAGGCAGCATGTTCCTTGTTATATCTTAATTCCATTTCCCTGTTTCAAAATAATTAATCCATTATAATTTGGAAATTTCACGCCACGAGACCTCTTATGGATAATCAGTATCAAAATTATACCAGTCATAACGTCCTCCACTTAACAGCCAAAGTTATTATTAGCGCATGAACTTTCTCTCGTGATCTGATTGGTTGAGTGTCCTTAATAGTCCATAATGTGGTTGGATAGATATCATTACTCCGCCGGGATTGATTTGTCATGCATCGTAGGACACGCCTTTTATGAATAAAAAGGTGGGCTCAGCAATAGATAGTCAACATTCTTTGCGACGTTCTGGTACTGAACAGCTGACAGCTGTGGACTGAGTTGATGTTGCATACATATTGTACATCACTTATTTGGATTACGAAACTGTTCTTTTTTTTTTTTTAAAAAAGAACACATCTTTTGTACTTTGAATATTCTATTTTTGGTAATGTCTGACCCAGGCTGTATGTGATTTAAGGAACCCGATAGAGCAGACATTGGTTTTTCATTCACTTTATCTGGAAATAATTATATCCCTGTTATAATTATGCAAATGATGTCCAATTATATCCCACCGGAGGATGCTTCGGACAGTGGAAGTAGCGATGCAGAAAACACATCCCAGACCATGGACTACAGGTTGGGAGCGGACATTTCTAGGGACTTGTCCGTAGAAATGCCATTGAAATCGGACGTTCGACTGAGCACCATTATGAACAATACCAGTGACTCCGAAGACTCGTCCTATGGGGGAGACAGTTCCCTCAGCCCAGTTCCTCGGGATGAAAATGTCCCCAGACGTGGGTCAGCCACTCACAGGGATGTTAACTCGGACGAAGACCATACGACACAAAACACAATGAGTATGCAGAAAGGTAGGCATTGTAATATCTGTCAGTTTATCATCTTCAAGCACACACACACACACAAACACACACACACACACACACACACACACACACACACACACACACACACACACACACACACACACACACACACACACACACGAGAAACCATTTCTTGTCTAAAAACACCAATCACAGACTATGAGTATGCAGAAAGGTAGGCATTGTAATATGTCAGTTTATCATCTTCAAGCACACACACACACACACACACACACACACACACACACACACACACACACACACACACACACACACACACACACACACGAGAAACCATTTCTTGTCTAAAAATACCAATCACAGACTAAATATCGTATATATGCACAAATATACGCACTATGTCCTTGTCCGAGAACTTTTCCTGTGATTCTATATGATTTCGACTTTTCAGCTTCTAATTATAAATAAATACTTTGTAAAAATGTTACAAATATAGCAATTTTTACAAATACTTATTAAAACATAATGTATTGATATGCACGAATAATAAAACTCGATGAGAGCAATAATTCCCCTTTAAAACAGTATTAGATTATGAATTATGCAAATTTAGAGTTACGCCCCTTTGCACACCCATCGATAGAACATTGTAATCCCTCAACCAAATCTAACGACCATTTGTTATTTGTTTTAACAAAATTGTCTTTTATTCTTTCATTTTTTCCCAACACTTTTACTCACTTTAACAAAGAGTAAAGCCATTATTAAAGGGGGTTGGTGTGTCATCAGTACCCAAGATGCGTTGCAATATTACCGTATCTATTATATTTTGATGTATACATGGAGTTCATAAGTCCGAAAAAAAATCTACATGCCTTTTTAAATTATAGTTTTGGCTCACATTTTGATTTTGTTATACCTGGATATAAATGTTATTACACACACACACACACACACATTCCCAGAAGGTTGATTTTGCTTACAATAAGTATAACATATTGTTTAAAACAATTAATTACTGAAGTTCTGATAAATTGCTTTTCGCAGTTCTATCTCACGAACTTTGTTTTATATCTATTTGGATTGTTTAGATATTTGAAGCTCGTTAAAAAGTAGCTTTTTCAACAACAGTACAGCCTAATTTTATATATAATAGATTTACTTGTCATAGACCTTGCCGACATGTCAATCAGCCTTACGTAGCACCTATGAACTACACCTGGCAAATGGGAGTGAGATCCGGTTTGACATGGTGTCAGTAGCGTAACTAGATACGTGTTATATAATGTGGGACAACACATGGGAAATGTTAAAACAGCATTGACTAAAATATAGGAATATAGTAAATATTGAGTCCAAATGTATGAAAAAGCTCCATTTTGATTATCGTTAATTTTGAATTTGTCTTCTTTTTGTTTAAATGGTAGGTATTTAACATTTCAAATGTTTCAGATGCATTAGGAAAGAATCTCTGGCGTATATAAATTTTTCTGGGCGTGGCTTAATGCAAACTTCTTTCTTAAATTGTCCAATGAGAGGAAATGTATACTCACAAGGTTCACCAGACTGATTAATATATATATATATATATATATATGTTATATTATATATTATTATTGTTATATGTTGAGTTATATATGGCAAGCAAGCATATGGCTGCTATACATATATATTACATATATATACATACATGGCTATTGGTTATATATATATATATATATATCTGCATATATTTCGGAGTCCATTCACAGATGGGAAGAAAAATTAATTTTGTTCTCGTAATCTTCATGGCATAATTCAATCTTTGCTTCTGTTGTAATGAAATTATTAAACATTTCTCCAAATGATAGAAAGTAGAATGGGAGAAATGCTGTGGAATAAATATATATTATTAAATCAGTACATACGATCAAGTTATACAATCAAGTCATTTGCTTTGTAGTATTGTAATTACTCTAAATAAATTATCTCCAGCATAACGAGGTCATTTCATTTGTCGAGAAAAAAATTTGGTAATAAATTTATGGAACTTGCCATGCAATTGTCTATTGTCTTCTCCGTTATTGGAAACATTATATTTTAATGTAGATAATAGGTCTTGTTAAACATTGTTAGTTACAAAAGGCTTACTATATTTTAAGTTTTTAATAAAACAACAATATTAAAAGTTCGTAACAATTCAATTATTAGATTTATAAAGTTGCGATTTAAAATATATAACAAAATAACAATAAATTATGCTTTCAAAATAATGTATTAAAATAAAATCGTGCCATTAGTAAAATATGTAATAAGCATATTTTTTTTTTCTTTTTCGGATGCATCTATTCTTTACATAATACAGTTTTGGTTTGTATTACGTGGACAGTCCCTTGCCATTTTGTTGGTAAAAACTAAATCAGGAAAGAATTTTTGGTTATATTTTTTGGGGGGAGGGTCATACTTTTAAATATTCTTGATTAAGCTGTGTTGAAACAAATTCTGAAAAAGTCACAACAACAACAACAACTACTACTACTACTAGTACTAAAATTATTGCAAAATGGGTGAAATGAACATTTTTTTTTTCTAAGAAAAGGAGAATCATTCAAGTGTTTCAACTGTGTCGCTTGAACGATGCATAGTTTGACAAAATAGAGAGAAAAAATAATTCTTAATTAGTAATTATTATTACTATGATGAAAAATAAAGAAAGAAGAAATAATAATAGGCAGTTTTATTTATGCGTGTGTATTTATATTTTTAATGTTAACAACACAATACTATTTAATTCAGAGTCGATGCGCTCAGTAGTCAATCAAAGTGATATATAATTTGTCAGTTGTCTTGATTTAAATGTGTTTCTTTATTTTGTTTTGTTTCGTTTTTTGTTTTTTGTTTTATTTTTTATTTGTATTTCCGGGACTGACACTTACTTTCAGTGCATTGTGATCAGCGACAGTCGAGCACTTTTAACATCTTATACTACAATGTTTGCTGTACATTTTTCATATTCACACAATAAAAATATTAATTTTATGTTAGAACAATATCACTATGAATATAAAACGGATTTAAATAGGAACAGAAATCTCTACAAATTTATCCTAGCTTAAAGTTGTTGCAATAATTAACTGATTGTAAAAGGCATATTTTTGTTAATTCATTTAAATATGTTCAACCTTGCACATATATCGAAATAATAATAATAATAATAATAATAATAATAATAATAATAATAATAATAATAATAATAATAGTGATAATAATAGTGATAATGTTAATAATAACACCACCACCACCAATAATAATAATAATAATAATAATAATAATAATAATAATAATAATAATAATAATAATAATTATTATTATTATTATTATTATTATTATTATTATTATTATTATTATTATTAAAACACGCTTATTCTTAGAAATACGACCTCAGGGAATTTTTGAATGAGTAAATTGTTTATTCGTGATTCCCTAAAACGTCTGGTGTATAGGTGTATTTTGAGATGGCCAGCCTCTCTTATTTGCTAGTCTATAGTTTAGCTACCAGGTGTTCATTATCTCTGATAATCGTTTGATCCATGAATCAATTTGTGACGGACAATTTGGGGTGACTTTGGTATCGGCACCACGCTGAGAGTCTGACGAATTAGATGAAGCCTTCAATGTAATAAGAATTGAATCAATGTAAATCAAAGGCCGTAAAGACCAAGTGGGGAAAATTAAGATTAAACGTTGCTCCTCTGTGTGTGTGTGTGTGTGTGTGTGTGTGTGTGTGTGTGTGTGTGTGTGTGTGTGTGTGTGTGTGTGTGTGTGTGTGTGTGTGTGTGTGCGTGCGTGTGTGCGTGTGTGTGTGTGTGTGTGTGTGTGTGTGTGTGTGTGTGTGTGTGTGTGTGTGTGTGTGTGTGTGTGTGTGTGTGTGTGTGTGTGTGTGTGTGTGTGTAAAATAGGCTCGTCCGTCGACCATTTCTCATAACGCCTTAGGTACCCGTCTTCTGAAGGAGTCTGTTATATTTGGGGGTGGGGTATGATACTTGAACTGTACACTCATCTTAATCTTAAAACAGACACACATTCACACAAAAATAAGAGAAATATATGTTACACTTACCATTATTCAGTCAACATCAGATGGATCTCTCTTTCTCTTGCACGCACACAAATATTTTAGCAAGATGATGTTTCAATTTGTACAACTGAAAAAAGGAGAGTTGTAGTCTTCGTTATTGATATAGGCATTGTTTTTCCATTTGCTTAATATTTTCCGAAGTTTAATCTGAAAATAACACACTTGCGTTATATGCTGTCTCTGGTTTAACTTACTAATGATATGACTTAAGGAAAGTTATGGAGGATAACATAAGTGTTTCGATAAGCCGGGGACTAACGTCTGATAAAGGGTATAACTTTCATGGTCCGCAGACATTTGGCTATAGAATAATGTATATATCCTATAAATAAATAAAAAAAGTATTCCAAATTATGTAGCCATTATTGTATTCATGGTGTGAATTACTCCATATTACCCAAGAACATCGCACAATTTTCAGACTATAGTCTCAAATCATTCTCGTGCTAAACCCCGGTTCGTTTCGTCAAAGAAGCATACGTAACCACATCTATTGTTGACTGGGCTCGTAACTTATTCGTACAGACATGCGAAGAAAGGAAGATTAATTTGCCAAAAGACGAGTATCAGTCCCGCAGGCGATTCTATCGTCTGATTGAAATTACCACTAATTGCGGTGATTTTTTAAATCAACCTTTTGAAGTTGTTGGGAACTTTTGTTTGGGGAAGAAACCAACAAAGGGGCTGTAAGATGAGCTATGACGTTGTTGTTGCAGATGTAATAGAATTAGGAGCACTAATCGGTCGATTCTAACATGGAAACAAGGGAAAGGTATTTTCATATTGATTGTACCTTTGATCTCCAATCTGACCCTTTAGAAAAGGATTCACGCCTTCAATAAATAAAGAAGTAATGGCTAAAGTAAACGCTCTTAAAGGAGTCATAATTTTTTAATTTGATTGTTACAGAGAGAAATAAAATTCAAGACAATACAGCCAAACAATTGAAATAATATTGTCTGGTGTGGGAAAGTTTACTGAACGAAAGCGCACGTCTGCTACGAAATGCCAATGTATGCATGCTAAGCACGTTATCTTTATCACAAATAAAAACGAGAGAGGAACAAGTACAAGATAACTCATTACAATAAAGCTTCAAGGAAATGTCAGATGTGCATCATAAATTTATAATGATAAACAAATTTTTGTTAATCAACTAAACCGATGATTCCAAAATAATGTATGGTCACAAAACGTATGAACTTATTTAAATGAAAGCTTCACATTCGGGCAGGTTGTGATACACACATGGTAAAATAAACAAAACTGAATGTACCATGCTCTGGCTGCATGCCATGCTTATCAATTCTTTTTTCTTTTTCTTTTACCTTTCTTTTCTTTTCTGTTTTTTTTTTTTGGCCGGTACAAGTAAGACTTCATTAACTCTAATAAGAAGAACAGGTTCATCAATCATGCAATCTTTATCGGTCCCGTAACCTGAAATAGATCAATTTAGCTGATGTCGTTAAATTGGAGTAGTGTCTTTAATAATTGAAGCATCACAAATGTTACCGAACACCATCTTGGTTTCTACTAATTCCTGGATCCGCGAGGTCTTTGATACGGAATACCGCTCGGGAAAGCATGAACAATCTTACAACCATTATATCCTATTTAGTGCTCATTACAAGTCCATCCTGGTGCTTCTGATATATTTATTGGTCCTAATAACCCCATATGGTGAATTGCTGGGCCCAATAAGGCTTCCCAAACTCCCAACCTCAAGGCCAATTGGTCACTTAACTTTGAAGGTAGCCGAACATCTGATACAATCTAAAAGATAATGTTCAACCCACGAATTGCAATTGTTATTATGACCACACTCGGGCTATATCTCTCCATCTACAATGTAAATGTCTCTTATCTGTGCTAGTGATAACCCTATCAGCTGTTAACAACAGTGATTGGGGAATATTTACAACACAGAAATATCCAACATCAAACGTTTTATATTTGTTAACAGTTGCGTAAGACAAGCAAAGGCATTCTTTTCCGAAAAGGAGAAAAGAAGATTTCCGCATTTAATTCAATAATATCGTATCATTTAACCATACGCGTGGATGGGTAAAGCCATTAGTAGAGCGGGACAATAGAAAGGAATTTTAACAACTCTGATCAAGGCGGCTTGATACAGAAAAATCCCTAACATTTGTAATGGGGACCAGAAAGAACATTTTAATCCTAAATAGAGAATATTTTAAATGACAAAAACAGTTGCTACAGCTTTTAAACAATGTAACACAAAAATACATCCACTGGCAACATTAACGCCACCACCATGACTACTACTACTACTACTACTACTACTACTACTACTAATAATAATAATAATAATAATAATAATAATAAATCACCGTAACTACGATATGAAAACAAAAATAATGACAATAACACATTTTCATCTTTACCAATAAAATAAAGAATTGTGAGCAATGACATCATCTAATTACAATTCGTAATTTTTCGATCAAAATATTAACATTATTATCTTGTATTTTTTAGAATCCACACAGGAAGATAGTAACATCAGACGATACCGCACAGCTTTCACAAGGGAACAGATTGCACGTCTTGAGAAAGAATTTTACAAGGAAAACTATGTGTCTAGACCAAGGCGTTGTGAACTCGCTCACGAACTTAACTTAGCAGAGAACACAATCAAGGTAACCGAATAGCCATCCAAGCAAACAAATAATAAGAACTCAAACGAAGCAAAACAAAACAATTCAGATAACATTAAAATTGCCAAAAGATCGAACTAACTGAGCGCTGAAAGGATGCATTCAAATTCAACGATGAAAGAAAGGAGTATGTTTTATTTATATTAACCAAACTTCGAATCAAATGTTTCACTGATTCTGTTTCCTCTGAGTAATCGGGGAGTAGTCATACATATTTTCGTAACCAGGGCAACGATAATAATATACTGTGACCGAGTTTAAGATTAAAATTATGGCGTTACAAAAGTGAATGTTTTTGCGATTTGTTTATAATTATTGTCATTTTATTCCAGGTGTGGTTTCAGAATCGCAGAATGAAGGACAAGAGGCAAAGGATGGCAATGGCTTGGCCGTATGGAATCGCCGATCCTCACCTTTACGCTTACCTTGCCGCTGCGGCCGCCACCTACCCATACGGTCTAGCTGCAGCCAACACAAACCCTTTAAATTACTATGCATCCCTCAGTCTTCACAGAACATCTCCTAATATAAGCCAGTATCCGTATCCAAGTCCACTGCGACCCAGACCGGAAATGCTTCCAGGAATGCCGGGATCGTTACTTCGCTCTCCGTCCATGACCATGCAGCCGCAAATCCAAAGCTCGCCCTTGATTGGCTGTAATGTACATTCAACCTCTTTAGAAAGCCATCCACATCTGATAAATCCAACAGCTAGTTCCTGCACGTCTCATATTGAAGACAACTGTTGTAATCCGTTGTTAAGTGGCATCAGAAATATTCAGAGCTCATCTCCTCCCACCTCAGCACCGAAAGCCCACAATCATTCCACACGTCAGGGACTTTTTAGACCATTTCAAGCTGATATTGAAAGAACATGAAATCCGCCATATACTTAACGCTATAACATGAAATTCTAATTTATGGAGCTCTTTGAAAATATGTGCAAAAATCGGAATGAAGGAGAAAGACTTGGTTTTCCAAAGTAAATTACACAAATCCATATGAGCTGCTGGCAGCTCAACCAGGGTGACAGGTTCAGCCGGAGACTCGCAAGTGAACTATCTGAGAAACCGTCGAAAAAACGTCCGCTGTTGTAAAATAGTTCGCAGACAGAAGGTTGTGCGAAATGACTGTGTATGTTTTAGAGCAAACATCTTATTTTAGGTGTTATTGTATTTTAGTAAAGCATGGTTTGTGGGTTAAACAAATTAGGAAAGAATGTTGAAATAAATTTTTTTTCTTATTCTTAAATTCATACCAGGAGAAGTAGACGACAGATGAGTTCAGAATCCCATTTGTTACTGAATATTTTTTCTATCACACTGATTTTTTGTATTTTTAAGACTTCATTGTGACTGCAAAACTGTTTATTGTTGTGTATTATATTTAAACGGCAGACACAAATCACGTGCATCGTCAAAGCATATTCTTCTCTGATTTTGTCATTTATCGTATCTTCTCTACGTCGATTACACTGAAAAAGTATTATGCCGTTACATTTTTACCTTTGTCTTTTCTTATAGCTAGATTTTTCAGAGTGCCTTTCTAAAATTGTCCTTTAAACATTATTAAAAATCGTTGATTTTTTATTTCATTTGCCTCCAGTGGCAAATGGATAATTAACGATGCTGATTAAGGCTATTCAAACGGCAGAACATTATCAGATTTTATACATGTACACAAATTCATTTCAATATCGTTTTTAAATCATAGTTCCTTTTCAAAGACTTTTTTTCAGGACACAAGTTGTATTTACAGATGAAAGTGTAGTTATTTTGTTCGATATTGTAAATAAATATTTTTTAAACACGTACGATGTCTTTGCCTAATTTAGTTATCTAGTATACGCCCAGTTTTGTTTAATCGACTCACACGGTATTCGCTTCAATTTATGAGAGCTCGCACAGTGTCGCGAGTCACCGTAGATCACAATCTACCGTAGAGATCTCAAAGCGTGTTGCTAGTCATTGTAGATTGCATTGTATGGTAGAGATCTCATAGCGTGTTGCTAGTCACTGTAGACTACATTCTATCGTGATTGTGCCATAAAGAGTTCCCTTCGAATCAATGTCTATAAAATCTATATTTTCCTAGACCGTTAATTAAGAAGCCGCAAACTTTGAATTTTGATGTTACCGACAGTTCAAGGTCATTGTTCTACTTCGACGCTGAAACTGTTATAAACATTTAAAATATAGTAGCAAATTCCACGAGTTACATGAATTTCGAATGTCTTGATTTCTGTCTCATTTGTATTATGCACCCAATTTAAACTGAAATATCGTTTTTGTGCGTAGGACTTCAGAGACCGCCAAATATAGTTTGCAAAAGAATAATAAATACTACAAAATTGCGCCCCCCCCCCCCCGAGAAAAGGAAAGAAATATTAATCTCTCTCTCTGAGATGCTAATATCACTTAAACAATTAATTGATATCATTACAAAGGAAATATACCATAAGACTATATATCACTCTGGAAATCTGATCAATCTATCTATGGAACAATCATTGTCTTCTCTTCGTATTTTACATTGTTGCGATCATTATAAAGCACTTCAGCCATCCATCAAGCTAGATACCCATCTATCTATCCATTCATCTGTTCGCCTGTCTGTTTATCTGTCTGTCTACTTACTGACTGTCTATCTCTCAGTTTGTCCTCGTCTGTCTTTGCCTCGTTGTATGTCTTCTGTTTGCAATTTTCCTTCGCTATTAAAGAATGTACCAGCGTTGTGAATGACAATCCTCAGTCGATGCTGTCAATTTATTCCAAATTACGACTATTATTCTTCGTTGCAATTATAGAACAATCAATGTATGTGATGATATTATGATTCATATCTGAGAGACCCTACGGTTATGATTTTAATGCAAAAGAATAGAACAAACACTGCCAGTGTTCAAAATATGAATAACATTTATTTTGTAAAGTCTAAAAAATATACTTTTAGAAGAATGCATTTATTAGTTCTTATAATTTGGACTTGTTTTATTTTTCTATTTGCTTTCTCTATAATGAACAATACCGTGAAATTTTGCCAGTAAACCTTCCTGTCATAAAAGTCATTATTCGTAATTGTAATATTTGTGTGGAAGACCAATTTACGGTATTAAATATTTTGGTTTCCTCGGATCTTATCCACAGTATTAAAAGACTAAGCTGACTGATTTCTTTTTAACTTAAAATAAAGTGAAGAAAATTTAGAAATCTATATGGTAATGCCTTC
>JAECUM010036091.1:0-21857 GCA_016617855.1 Megalonaias nervosa
TGGAGCCAAGACGTCTTGCAATTTTTGCATTTCAGGAATGCCGCAGGGTGTCTTTGGATATCCCCGCTTGCTTTAACAGGAGCTCTGCTTCTCTTCGTTGTTCGGTTCGGTCCGATCGTCGAATAGTTTTCCAGGCTCTTTTCCATTCTGTCGTGTCGTTCTTGTCGGCATACGTTCGTCCCACCACGACGGCACGGGCTAAGCACATCTGGTTTTGAGTGTTGTTAATTTGAACGATGCTGCGCTTGATGCTGCGAAGGTCGTCTACCAATAACACCATTTTGCGTTGTCCTGTCCCTTGGGGAAGAGACACGTGGGTCATGAGCAGTGTTGCTTTTCCGTCGGTGATGTGAAACTTGTCGTTGGATTGTTGCACGTGTTGAATCTTGTCGATGACTTTGGAAGATGTCAATTCTGCTGGGCTGCTAAACTCGATCCAAACGGGTGATTTCAAACTGTCGTGATGAATGGAAAGTCTCATGACATCGTCTTCTTTGCACTGGCATCGTCGTTTCAGTGCGGCTAACAAAGAATCCCACACATTGGTGATGAACACCTCTGCTTTCTCCAGCTGTACGCCTGACTTGAGATCTTTAAACTTCACCGTGTACGTGTAGGCCGTAGTTCTAAATTTTCTAGAGGAGCGTTTTTCCGTCTCTCGAATGTGGTAATACTTTTCGGGTGATACTGGTGGACTTCGGTTTGGAATAGGCACTCTCGGTCTGGTCGCAGACGTGGAAGGTGTTGGTTCAGGTTCGCTAATTCAGAAATGATTTAACCAAGCTCGTTCCCTCTGTATATATACCCCTCTCTACCTCTTGTTGTGACAATGACTTGGTATATTTCACAAGGGCAAGTGAAAGTCCAACAGTTAGGAACCCCTGGCTGACTTATGCGAACGACAATGGTGCGTCTTAAACACCTCATGCATCTTGACGACCCTTCGATTCAAACCCTACAACGAAAGAAAAATGTTGCAAGAAAAAACCCAGACAGTTGGTGTCATCAAGAGAACTAGAGACAGTACTGTGCCGTTAGGACACGTACGTATTCCAGAAAACCACGCTACTCGACTACGATGTCTCATTCTCTCTGTCACTTCTACTTTGCCTTTGACCACGATGTCTACCAACCCTTATTTAACACATGTTTTTCTTCATTTGATATTTAAAAAACAAATACTAAACTCATTTTTAAAAGAACTACCCTTATTCGACAGCAGCGACGACGTCACCTCCTGCTCTTCCCACTGTTGTTGCACCTACAAAGTGATCTTTCCTAAGACCAAAGTATGAGACAGAGCAAGTAAGTCGTGAAGTTGAGCGGAGGTGTCTAAACAACAACTGTCAAGCCCCTATGTTCCACTTCTGCTTGTCATAATAACTTGCGATACTTCACATTTTCTAAGTGGAAATGTTTACAAGCCGTACAAAAGTTATGTGACTCTGGCTTTTGACACTTGCACAAACTCTTCACTTCATAAGTGTCACGAGCAAAATATTTATCTAGTTTTAAACATTTTCAAAACCACGCACCCACTTGCAACTTGACCTGAAAATCTGTATTTATTTGTGGATATCCCACTGACCCGTCCCAGCGGATAGAGCTCATTAAGAATTGTAGGAATATCCCCTCATTTTTTATCTAGAAATATCAAAGCATTGATGTGTATTTTCCCTGTTCACCCATTATTAGTGTTTAGGAACATTCCCTAAAGACACAAACAATTTTGAACAAAATTAATTTTGAATCAAGGTTTCTCTTTTTATACATTTTTTCAAGTTGTTGGTGCATGGCAGATTACATCCAAATACCTTCTCAAAGTGAGAGGCATTTCCACACATGGCACTGCCTTTATTAAATTCGGTTTTGTTGGTTAGTCATCGTTATTCTTTAATTCTATTTGTTGATGTATTTCTTTTTTTTTTTTTATAGAAGATGTAAGATTGTTTATTGTTGTAACGGAATTTATATTATTTAGTCTGTTGCTGCAAAAGAAATATCTATAGCAAAGTGCTTAAGTTTGTTCAGTTTTATTTCAGGCTCTACAAAAGGTATTAAGTTTGTAATGAATGAATAAAGGATTTAAGTCGCATACCAAGTTAAACCAGTAAACCAGTAAACGGATTAAAGTCGCGTATTGCTCGATGGCTTCTGCGACTGCTTGCGATCCTAGGCTGAACCGCTGTCCCTTTAAGAGGGCACTTGGCCCCGGTCTGGGCCTTTTGACCTTTTAGTACCCGTCCGGACGCACTCCATCACCCCCAACTGACAGACCCAGCAACCAAATCCCCGCCCGGGCCCCGCCCCGCCCCACCACAACCACCCCAGAAACAGCCCACACACCCCCACCCCTATACCAGACCCCTACCACAAGTAACCGAGTCAAACCCCAAGACAGGCAACAACCAAACCCCACCCCCCACCCCCAGAGGGCGGTGATTCAAGTCCCGTACGGACCAAACCAAAAAAGAAAGCCACCAGAAAAAGAGCAGCCAACAGCCCCCAGGCGAAGACTCCAGAGCCAGTTCCAGTCCATGTCTCAGCTTGCTTCCTTGATGTTGATGGTCCTCTCCGAAGGCCCCCAAGTCACCCAAAAAAGCCTTGATACCCCTAAATAAGTTTAATCAAATTCAATCCAGTTGTGACTATGGATATCCCTATACCAGAAGTGTGTGAGCCACCTATGCAATTGATCTAATAGTTGGGAGTTATGCATTTTGAATAAATATCAAGTTAGAATTTTGTGTACTGAGCGTACTTTGGAAATGTAAAATGTACCAATCTGCTGGATGTATGCCATCCTATGTAACATTAGCACCGCTTAGTAATTATAGTTGTATTGTTTTGAGCGCACGGCCAAAGGATCATGATAGGTTGTTTTTGATCTTCTAATGTAAAATGAAGACCTTGGTTATTCCCTCTCTGTCCTAAAGAGGGTTTTGATGCTTGTCCGGAGTTTTGGGACAGCAGGTGGGGTGTGTCCTGGACTGTCCCTTACCATATTTCGATCAGCACCCATATGCCAGGGTCATGGTAGAAAATCTTAGCTCAGCACTGGCTTGCCAAGTTCAGGATTCCACCCAGGTATTGCTAGTATATTTTCCTAGCACCTGTTTGATGTTCCCAGCGTAGGTGCTTGTGTGTGTGAGGGGAGGGGGTTTGTGGGGCAGCAGGTAGAGCTTCCTGGACTGCCCCTTGCTTTGATGCTTGTCGGTAGAGGGGAGGGGGTTTGTGGGGCAGCAGGTAGAGCATCCTGGTCTGCCCCTTGCTTTGATGCTTGTCGGCAAATTTGAGAGTTATGGGGCAGCAGGTAGAGCTTCCTGAACTGTCCCGTGCTTTGATGCTTGCCCCCCCCCCCCCCAAAAAAAAGGGGGTGAGGGGTTTGTGGGGCAGCAGGTAGAGCTTCCTGGACTACCCCTTGCTTTGATGCTTGTCGGCAAATTTGAAAGTTGTGGGGCAGCAGGTAGAGCTTCCTAGACTGCACCTTATTTGCTTGTCTGGCAAATTTGATTGAATAGTTATATCTTTTCTTTATTGGCAAATTAAAAATTTGTTTGGCATATTTGATGGTTTCATCTTTTCCCTGATGACAGTTGGAAAGTTATTCTTAAACTTTCCTCTGTTTATCTTCAGTCTCCCTTTTCTGTTCATGGCCGTTTGAGTTTTCTTCTGTATTGAGTCTTCTTTATTATCTTCTTCTGTTCTCTTCCTCTTCTGTTCATGGCTGTTTGAGTTTTCTTCTGTATTGAGTCTTCTTTATGATCTTCTTCTGTTCTCCTCTTCCTGAAGGAAGGTGTCTTTATTTCCTGGTAATGTGTTTCCTTTTGTTGAAGAAGTCTGTTGGTCATGTCTTTCTGTCGTTTTCTTTTTTTTTTTTTTTTTTTTTTTTTTTTTTTTTTTTTTTTTTTTTTTTTTTTTTTTTTTTTTTTTTTTTTTTTTAATCAATTAATGCAAGAAATTAAATAACTAGATTGTAGGTTAAATTAATTTCGATTAATCTTGATAATTAAATTAGATTAAATTAAATCAGTTCAATTTAATTAAGTTAAATAAGAGGAAGTAGCTTTAATTAATGAAAGTAATTTTTTTTTTTTTTTTTTTTAAATAAATTAATATAATGAAATATTTTTCATTATGTATAGTGGAGTATGATTTTAATCTTAGAAACTTAGCGTGGGTAAAATTACTATGTGAGCAGGTTCATTTTGATTGGTTGTCATTTTGTTTATGTTTCAATCCTTGGCCTCTATCCATTGTGTTAAATTGCAACTAAAGGAGAAGCGCGCCTCAATTTCAACCAATCGTTGTCGCCCTCACAAAACTTCCTATACTAATCTAGGGTCTCCGAACTGTAACACGCTGCTATAAGCGACGCGGCATCACTTATGGATTATTGACACTATGAGATAACAATAATGAATTTTATTCTGAAATAAAGTGGGTAACAGTCCGAAGTTTATTAATCATGTAGAAGATAATTCCTACACTCGTCTCAACATTATATAATAGTTTTAATACTTAAAACTAGTATATTTATTTAGAAATTGAGTGTGGTTAATATTGTTATTGTTATGATTTAGCAGACGACAGAGTCAACAAGAAACACGCGCCTAGAATTTATCAAAAATAAAGATAATGGCACATCCTGAATTGTATTTCATCTTCCTAAGCATATTTCTTACTATTTTCTTAATACTATATATTAATTTAATTCTTTGAATATAGTGTTGTGAAATACTTTCAAGGTTATGAGCTTAGCGTATGCTAGACTGCTATGTAGTCAGGTTCGTTTTGATTGGTTGTCATTTTGTTTATATTTCAATCCTTTTATTTCAATCCGTTGTGTTGGATTGTAAGTACAGGGAAAGCGCGCCTAAATTTCAACCAATCCACGTCGTCCACACAAAACTTCCTATACTAATCCAGTGGCTCTGATCTGTAACACGGTTCTATAAGTGACGCGGCATCACTTATGAATTTTAACACTAGGAGATAACAGTAATCAATTTATTCTTAAATTAAAGTATTTAACTAACCCAAATTTAGTATTCATGTGAGACATATTTCTTACAATCATGTAAACATTGTATATTAATCTAATTCCTTGAAACTAGCATTTTTATGTATTACTTGAGTGAAATTATTATTGTTATGATTAAGCAGACGACAGTGACAACAAGGAACGCGCTCTTAGAAATTTACAAAAAATAAAGATATTACCAGTTCCCAACTTGAATTTATCATCGTAACATCTTCTTACATTCATGTTAACAGTGTATATTAATTTACTCCTTTAAAACTAACGTGTTTAATTAGAACTTTGGTGCCAATATTATTGTTATTGTTATGATTAAGCAGACGACAGTGTCAACAAGGAACGCGCGCCTAGAAATTTACTAGAAATAGAGATTGGCATATCATAAATTTAATTTGTCATCCTAAATATATTTCATAGCATCATCTTAACAGATTGTACAAGATGTATCCTTATAATAAATGTTATATTTTATTCATAATTATAGTATTATTGTTATTGTTATGATTATTGGCACATTTAACTTAGAACTTTCTACCCTCTTCAAGCCATAAATATTAATACACTTACTCCAAAGAAAAACAGCAGTTTATATTTCCCGCAGTTAGTAACTCTGTTTAAGGGCAGTCAACTACATCGAAAGATATGTCCATAGCTCTACCGTCTATAGCAGATGACAAAGTCAAAACCTACTAATGTAATATCATATAAACTATATTGAATTAGAAAGGTTATGACGTTAAGAAGTAGGTGTTTAAATGAATAAATAATTAAATAATAAAGATTTATATGTTAAAATATTCCTTACCCGGTGCAAAGAATATAATATATACAGTCCGTTCGGTTATGTCCATTATCCTGATTCCCTGTTTCCATGAATCTCAATTATAGGAATAACTGATTATAAATCCAGTGTATGTATCCAATTTATCGTTGTTATACACTCTTTGATCTTTCCTGAAGTCCTCTTCCTATCTTTTGGGTCTGACATGCGGCATGCCACGTGTGTGTGGGAGCAACAAGAAACACGTCTTTCCTCTTCGGCAGTCGAAGCGGGAATCTCGCATACCAAGTTTGTCTTGCAAGGGGATTGAAACTTTAAGTTACGCGGACGTGAAGGAAAACATACCTTTGTTACTACAGTTTGCTGTCTTTGTGTTCATTCTAATCATGCTTGCCTTATATCTTTGTGTTTTAGAGATCTTATTTCTTCTGATGTAAATACATGCATCAATGGACAGGACAGCTTGGGTTATCATCCTTGAGGTTCACTGTACTTTAGTTGATTTACTTCACACAAACCCCAAATTCACTAGTTTGAAAAAAGCTACCACTCAGTACTATATCATTTCTCTCTCTACCTATGCGAACGTGTGTATGTCAAAATGTCCAAGTGAGAAAATATTTTTTAGGTCAGTTTCAAAACGCGAACAATAATGGTACAGTTAAGTATTTGATGTGGCAAGAAGAAATGTTACGGTACACAATACAGGATTGTAAGTTCACACTCCAGTCCGTCTGCACTGCAATGGTACAAATGCAAAAGCCTAGGCAAAACAATGCGTCAGTCGTTAGAAGTAATTTTATTGGCTACACCTATTTTCTACCACCTCAGAGTAGGAAGCTACTAGGCTGATCCTAAACCAAAAACAGATTCTGGACCAGAACTCCAAGGGCCTGCTGGATTAACTATTTTAGTGATAAAATATTTTTTTTTTCAGTATAGTAATAGGCTGATCCTAAACTAAATGCGGATTCTAGATCAGAGACCACAACCCCTCTACAAAAATTGGAAAGATAAACAGCTACTGCTGTAACTATATTTTATGATAATCTTTTTCATACCTGCTGACTCTCATTGGTAGAATATCTGTTAACATACTGTCAATAATACGAAACTCGCGTATTAAATCGTCCATATCATATTTTACACCTCGCAAGTAAGATCGTATTTGATCAAGTAATTTTTTGTAAGTGATACTTGCTGTTTTACAAGAATTTTTTTTTGTTTCAAGTTTAGGTTCAATTTTTTTTACAAGCGTTGAAAGAGAGACACCGACGCCAGATATTATTAACAAAAACGGATTTAATAATGCTCCACTTGAGATTATACCAGAGCCAGTCATTAACAATGGCAAATATGATATTACTCGAAGTATTCTACAGTAGTATTTATAACATTCTTTTACACACCAGAGGTTTTTATGATAAAATTTGTAATATTATACTAGTTCGTCAACATCTTGTTTTGGAATTTCTTCTGAAATGTGATTGAAATCGATGATATGTTTTTCCATTATACAATATTTTATACAAAGACAAAAGTTCTGGTACCAGCAATTGAATCAAGAAATTCAGGATCAGCTATAAAAATTCTGTATTTGTCATAAACATCGGACGAAGTATCCTTATATCGTTCATCTGTTAGTACCTCATTTTTCTTTAACCAAGTGTATGAGTCAAAAGTATTTCCTACTTCAACCGCATACAAATCTGTTTCATTCACTAAATTACTGTAATCGCTTTCTGTTTTATCAATATACCCTAATACCAAGCTTATTTGATCTAGCATATAATTTTTTAAAACAAGATGTTGTCTGATAATTGCATATGCGACCACAAAATTTGCTAGCATTAATTTTTTAAGTAATTTTGGTTCGTTTGTTGACAGATCGATAGCAGAAGCTATTTTAAAAAATAATGTTTCACATTGTTTTGTGAATATTTTCTCGACTTCATTGTAATAATTTCGCAATAATAATTGTCTAGAGCGCTGAATTGATGGAAATGGAAGATCATCCGCTTCATCTATATCGAAATAAGAATCAGTCTTTGTTACTAAATCTGTTTCGCTGACTTTATCAAAAAATTTTTCTCGCTCAATATAATCAAGATCACTAATTTCATCATCAAAATCTTTAATTATCTGTAGAGATCTGTCAACAATAATCGGATCAAATTCTGGGTCTTTTTTACGTATCATTGGCAAAATTGCATTTGAGTACGCTTTAATGAATAACTCAGTGTCTGGTGCCATAGTAACGATTTTAATTATGGTTTCTTTGTCGTGGTAGTACATACCGAGATACTTTAAAATTTCTCGTTTTGAAAAACTATTGTATAACTTCTTGTTTCTTTTTATTCTTATTATTTTAGATTCCATAAATCTGCTGAGGCCATCATGACTATCTTCTACAGATTTTTTTTATATCATCTCTTTTACCGTAAGCTCGTGCTTTTATTAAGTCCGATTTGATTATTAAATCTAAATTTCCAAAATCAAGCTCGAGCAATATTTTTTTTAAGCAGGATTTCAACCTGTTTTTGTTCTTCTAAACAATCATCAGGATGACAGTATCTACTTATCACTTCAAAATTTTCTATTGATTCTTTTAGTTGTGGTCCCCGCATATACATAACACGAACAAAATTTTTTTCTTCCTCTAACAATAGAGAGTTTATCATTGGAATTGATAAATTTTTTCTGTTATTTATCGCACGTACCGCTAGTGATTCACCCAAAAAGCGTTTTCTATGGTTAAGAATATAATCATAAAATTCCCTCGCAACAGTTATAATTGGCGGTTCTGACATTATTTTATAGCATTAGATTAAATTTGATCATCGAGTGTATATATTTGAAATGCTGTTAGTCCCGGAAATGGATGTTCAGCAGCAAAAACATTAACCCGAAAATATAAGTACTTGTTAACAATATTTTCTACTGGAATTGTAAAATATTGTACTGTTGAAATATACGTTCTTACTTCACTATATAATGTTGTCCAGTCGATATCATTGTTTGATCCTTCCAATTGCCAATGATAAATTCGGCCAACACTAGAATTTAATCTGCCGCGCAAATGAAATTGCCAAATAGCAACTGCAGTAGGACTTTTAATTTTGATCCAAAAATTTTCAACTTCTCCGTTGGTCGTCCACTCATGTCTATCAGAGAAAGCGTAATAACGATAATTTTCAGGATAATATGCTGATGCGCTTACCTCAAACCCGACTCGGTTGTCAGTTGCTTTATAAAGTGTTGCAATATACCCAACATTATTTTTAGTTCGTTTTATACCACTAGACAGACTATCAACATAAGCTTTATTTGTCAGATCATTAAGGTTAACTGGAACATATGTCGTAGTTATTTTTTTTATCTCTCATGTTTATGTTACCTGATATTGGTCCACCAGATTTCTTAAAGTATGGGGCAAGTTCTTCCTTTAACTGAGCATAACTAATAGCATCAGCATCAGCTTGTGGTGAGGTTGTTGGTAGTCCAGTTAATTTTGAGTCATTGCTCATTGTAAGGGTACCTGTCATTGTGTCGCCGGCTTTGTTAAGTTTATTATCGTCAACAGATTTTAGTTGCGCATAACTTACAGCTTGTGTTTGATTTAAGTTTTCTGGCGGATATGCAGTCTCTAAATTTATAAAATTTTTTTCCTGACAAGTTAATATTGCCTATAACCGTTCCGCCGATTTTATCAAGTTTGTTATCATCCACATACCTCAACTGTGAATAACTTACCGCCTGTGTATGATTTAAGTTTGCTGGTGGATACCTGGTCTCCAAATTTATTATTTTTTTTTTCTGACATATCTAAGTTGCCGCTTAAAGTTCCGCCTGTCAGTGACAACTTATTATCGTCAACAGATTTTAGTTGTATATAACTCACCGCTTGAGTTTGATTTAAGTTTGCTGGTGGATACCTGGTTACTAAATTTATAATTTTTTTCCCTGACATATATAAGTTACCGCTTAAAGTTCCGCCGATTTTATCAAGCTTATTATCATCAATATACTTCAACTGTAAATAATTTACCGCTTGAGTTTGATTTAAGTTTGCTGGTGGATATCCAGTCTCTAAATTTATAATTTTTTTCCCTGACATATCTAAATTGCCGCTTAAAGTTCCGCCAGATTTATCTAGTTTATTGCCGTCGACGGATTTTAGTTGTTTATAACTAACAGCCTGTGTATCAACAACATTTATTGGCGGATAATCTGTTTCTAAATCTATTACTCGCTGATTTGACATGGACAGGCTTCCTGTCATTTTATCTCCAGTTTTTCAGATAACCTGATAAATCAATATTGCCGTTTGTTATTGTGGCCGATGAATCTCCTAATGTTGTTCCAAATTTTGTATAATGGCTCATTATTTATTTAATATAACATAAAATCTATAAAAAAAAAAACAATGGCAAAATCACCGATACTAAATTTTGATACAGAGCGGTTGGTGAAACATAAACATAACAATGAACTTCCAGATTGTCATTATCTTATTGTTGGCCGAACTGGGTCGGGAAAAACAAATTTGCTTATGAATTTATTGCTGGGCGATAATTTTAATTACGATCGAGTTTATATTTATACAATTAATCCACCTCAAGATAAGTACGAGCTACTAAGCGAATATAATGACAAACTTCGTGATGATCTTGATGCTGGTGAAGATTTTTTTATTATCAAACAACCAGAAGAACTTGTTCCAGTTAATCAACTTGATTCGTCCGAGCATAAGATAGTTATTTTTGACGATATTCCGCTAAAAAATGTAGAGATGAATAAAATAAGATCATATTTTTCACTGTCCCGTAATAAGAAATGTAATTCTTTTTATTTAGCCCAAGGTTTTTATAATGTTGACAGATTTATTCGGCGAAATACTGGTTGTTTTATATTATTTCCGGGACTTGACAATGTTGACGTTAGAAATATTGCAAACGAGCAATGTGGTGATGTGACAAAAGATAAATTTATCGAACTTTATCATAAAGTGACAGCGGATAAATATAACTTTCTTGTTTGATAAACTAACACATAATCCAGCTAAAATGTTTCGATGTTGTATTGAAAATTATCTGCAGTAAGTTTTTTGTTTTATATAAAATTTATATATAAGAAAATGAAAGACAAGCAAAATACAGAAAACATATAGAAAATCTGAAAAAAACCTTGTTAAATCTAAAGATGAACTTAGAAAGATGATTCAACAAGCACGACGTGGCCAAGTGTCTGCGGAAGAAACAACAGCTGCGATTTTCAAACCAGTTACTGAAGCGCTGCTTGGAAAACAACCTGAAACTAAGCTGCTGCCAGAAGAAGAACTTAAGCAACTACAGGAAAAAGGTTTGGTTGGATTCATCAAGGAACAACAAGACGCAGCTGCCGCAAAAATTATTGGTAGATCTGATGAGGAAAGAAGAAGATTAGCTGAGGCGCTTGTAGCAAATATTGCTGATCCTGTTGCTAGACAAGCTGAAATAGATCTTCTGATCAATAATCCACTTGAACTTGAACCAAGATTATCAGAACTAACTTCACTTGAGATCAGAAATCTTGTAGCAGGATTATCAGAAAAAATAGAGGATACTGGAGAAGAACAAAAGGAAATTGGTGAGTTGACAGCAAAGCTTTTAGATGTTGAAGGACAAAGACGATTTGATAGAAGAAATGCATATGATAAAATAACTGATGATGATTATAATGAATTTTTAGCAGAAAATGATATAAATGATATTGATGATATAAAAAATTGGCCAGAAGAAAGGTATGAAAAAATTATTGCCGATTTAGATAAAATAATTACAGATAGCTCTGCTTCTAATATTGAATTAGAGAAAGTTACGAAAGACAAAGAAATGACTGAACTAACTAAAAATATCAGGGCCGGTGTTATTGCTGAAGTATTTCATAGAACGGCAGTTGAGAACAGACCAACAGGCTTTGGTAAGTCGTGGGGCTTTCTTAGGAAATTTAAAATAAATGAAAAAAATCGCATGAAATTACGTAAAGAGACTGAAAGATCAGGAACAGGTGTAAAAATATATACATCAACTGCTGAAATGATTGGCAGATTAATGCTGCTGATATCATCAAAGGAAGCTGGTAATGTTGGCGCTGAAATTGATAATGAAATTATTGACATACTTGATCATTTAAGATCGGAAAATTTATTAACATCTGACTAATACGAAACTTTACATAGCGATTTAATATAACAATTTTATATATCAATGTCAACAACATTATTACTAGAATCTAGTACGGCCGCGACAGCTAGTGCGATAGCTAACGTGAAAGATAGCGCAAATTTTTCAGTAAATTATATTCCACCGGTACAACTTGATACTGAAAAACAGTACGAAATTGGACTAATTTCATGTACGTGTTGGCATTCCATGGCTAACGTAAAAACTGGAGTAAACGATGAATTTACGTTTTATTCTGACACTGGGGCATTTGTAGTTAAAATTCTGCAAGGAGCTTACAACGTAACTGATTTAAATAAAATAATACGCGAATTAATAACATGTAGATAAAGGAGACGCTGACAATTTTGAACTAACACCAAATTATAATCCTTTACGCGCCAGAATAACATTAAAAAATGGTATGCTAATAGATTTTTCATCAGCAAAGAGCCATCGTTGATCGGATTTAATCACAAGCTATATGGATCTGAACCAGGAAAAACTGCAACATATGACGGTGAACTGCTAGTAAATATAACTGACGTAAATACAATATTGATAAATTGCTCCATTGCGTCTGGATCTTACTCAGCCCAGGGCAGTAAAGGACAAACGATATATAGTTTTTCGCCAGAAGTTCCACCGGGATCGATCATGCAAATTAGTCCGCGGCAAGTTATTTATTATCCGCTAAATGTTGAAAATCAAATAACGAGTATAAATATGCAGTTGACAGATCAATCTGGACGACAGCTGGATTTGAATAACGAGGTTGTCACTTACTATTTACACTTACGCACAATCAACATCGGTTTTATGCAACCTCAGATATAATGAAAAAAAAAATTTTACCGAAGAAAAAGAGTTGGTGGATTTTTGGGAAATATATTTACTAAAATTATTGAAAATGTTCCGGGAATCGCGCATAAAGTTGCACCAATTGCACTAGACGCATCAAAACTTGTAACTGGAGCCGCATCTGCTGCTGGAACAGCAGTGGGACAAAAAATAACTGATAAAATAAAAAGACCGACAATAAAACAAGCTATTTCAGAAATCGCTCCAACAAAAGAAACTCAACGTGCTATGATAACAACAACAAAAAAACGTTTATCACCAAAAGGCGAGCAGATTATACAAAAATTAATATCTAAAGTAACAACACCAATTACATAGTAACCGTTAGAAAATTATATAATCTAATAAATAAAAAATGTCTGTCAAAAATTATCTCGATTTAACAGAAACTTATGACAAGGACAACACCGTAACAGAATCTGAATATATTGAGTATCTCGACGAAAATTCTAATGAGCCAAATAAAGCTGGTGCCAGAACATTTAATACCAGAGATGAAGATGTGTTTTTATTACCTCGCAATGTTGGAAGTTCGCGGCCAGATTATGACAGTAGCTAATCCACCTGTTGCAATTGCGGCTGGAACAGAAGTAGCTCTTATAAATAATGGCTGGTGTTTATTTAAAAGTGCTAGATATCAGCTGGCCAATCAAACTGTTGAAGATATTTCAAGTCACTTGCAAGTTGCAAGTACAATCTTAAATACTATTTCGTTTTCCGATGATTATTCCAGATCGACTGCAACTAATATGATGTGGTTTAAAGATACTGGAAGTGGTGGGTCTGGTTTTATGGCATCGTTTGAGTTTTCAACCGGAGGTCCACCTCTTTTAGTGGCTGGAGCTAATGCCGCTGCAGATGCTGCAACTGTAAGAGATTTTCTTATTGTTAATGCTGCTGCGCTAGGTATAATCGAACCAGGTGCAGCCGCTGGTGATGCAGCTACAAGAGTCGCGCTTACTGCTGCTTGTAATAATCTTGGTATAACACCACCAGGAGCAGCTGCGACCGGCACTGAAATGTTGAATTTGATTAATAACTCATTTCCTATCGTCAGAAAAAATATACGTTACAATGAAGGTTATACCAGAAGAAAGGCACTTGCAGCGGCATCACATCAAATTACAATGTTGCTGCCGTTGAGTACAATATTTGGATTTTGTCGCGACTACAATAAAGTATTTCGTGGAGTTAAACATACACTTATTTTAGATCGATCAGAACAAAACGACTGCCTGTTTAGGTCAGGCGAGTTGATGTACAGTTTATCATAAACAAACTTGCGCTGTGGATGCCACGAATGACACCGACAGTAACAAAATTGCTAGAACTAGATGAATTTCTTAAAAACCGCACAAACGAAATTAATTTTCAGCAACATAAAATATATCAAACAGCAATTCAAAATACCACCGACTACACATGGCGAGTCACAACAACGTCGACTGAGCAACTGCCGAGGCAATTATTTGTTGTATTTCAACGGCAAGCGCGACGTGGTAACCAACAACAAAAAAATGCGATATTTGATAACGCTGATGTCAGACGAATATATGCTAGAATAAATTCAAAGCAATATCCAGAACGAGCTATAGAATGTAATTTTGCAGATGACGCTAATAAAAATGTTACTCGACCTTACATGTACCTGCTCGACGCGATGCAAAAATATCAGGACGCTGGAGATGGATCTCAGATATCAGTAGAGGAATTTCGTACACTTTATCCGATATTTTATTTTGATGTTAGTAAACAAAATGAAAGAGATATAATTTCAACTGCTGATATTGAAATTACCTGGACACTTGGAGCAGTTCCAGTAGCGCAGTTGTACGTGTACGCGTTAATGATCAGCGATAGAGTAGTTACAGTGGACTATGTCGGAGGTAAAATGTCGGTGAAAGTTTAATCTGTAACTTTAATATAAGATGACAAAATATATTGTAAAAGAAATACATTTGACTGATGGTCAAGTTAAAAAATTAGCAGCTGCTGTTGCAAAGCAGAGGCAGGTATCATTAAAAATCAACCCTAACGCAGGTGCTTTAGGTACTTTAACAAAATTAATGTTAACCAATAAACAAGTAAATAAGTATAACCGCAGCAAACCTTTTGTTTTAAATTTAAGTGCCACACAAATAACAGCAATGGCAAAACATGGCGGCTTTTTCGGTCCGGCATTATCGGTAATGGCCAGAACGTTAATACCAAAACTTTTGCCAATGTTAGGTACATTAGGATTAGCAGCAGCGTCTGGAGCAGTATCTGGCGCAACGAAAAAAGCAGTTGAGGGCAGTGGTGTCGTCCGCGGTAGTGGTATTGTTGGCAGTGGTATATAAAAAAATTTCCATTAACTTTTTAGTTTAATGTTTCGTTTAACTTTTTAGTTTAATGTTTCGTTTAACTTTTTAGTTTAATTTTTTAGTTTAACTTTTCAGTTCAATTTTATGTGACTGATAAATATTAAATGCCCAAACGAAAACAGCAAAAAGAAAAACAACAACGAAACAAAGGACACCGCGACGTCGAAGAACAACCAAAGGAGGATTTATTATTTATTTATTAATAGCTCCACTTTTAGCGGGACTAGCGGGAAGTCTACTGCCAAATCTGCTGGGAATAGGCCGAGGACTAACATTCCCGGGCACGCGACGTTGAAACTTAAGTAACTTTGATATAATTGATATGCTAAAACAAGTAAAAAATCTCCACGGAGTTTATTCCAAAGATGAACTTGCGGGGATAAAATCGTCCGCTGCGGCACCGTTGCTAGGTTCGTGTGTGATAAATATACAGGATTTCAATGACGGACCTGGCACACATTGGGTAGCAGTCTACGGGAACAATTATTTTGACTCGTTTGGACTTCCACCGAGCGACACAATAAAAAATATATGTCTCAAAAATATAAAGTAATAAATTGTTCGTCCAATCAACTTCAACGTATTGGAACTTCTGCTTGTGGATATTATTGAGTGATGTTTATAAAACAGATGTCCACGAGTTTGAGGAACTCTGCCTCTGATTTTTTAAAATTTATTTTACAGTTTGACAAGCAACCTTCTCTCGCCAATGATGAGATTGCACAAAATTGGAAACATTGAACTCAATTTTGCAGTTTTATCTAAATTACAAATATATAATGTCAATATGTTGTTTCAAATGTAAAGCTAAAACAGAAAATATCAATGAAACAACAGAAAAAACAAAGAACAACAGGATGACGCTAAAAAGTATTTGCGCAATCTGCGGAAAAAGAAAAAGTATGTTTTTGAGGAAATTATCCGGAGCTGGTTGCCCTGACGTTGTCAGAGAGGTTATTTTAGTAGACGACTAAAAATATAGAATGATATGCAAGTGCGATTCTGATTTATGTCTCGAGCAAAATAAAATTGTCACATATTGCCAACAATGTAACAACAGAGAAATAATTGGTTTTGGTATAGATATACATAAAGTAATTGGCATATTACCGAAACCAAAAGGCGGTTGGACATTGCCAGGCCATAAATATACTGGACCTTATAATCCGCTAGATAAACAACTAGAGGAAAATGATAATCCATTACCAGGACAAGAGCCTTACAATCGAGTTGATGAGATAGCAATGCGCCATGATATCTGCTACAGAGACATTGAACTTCCAGACAACGAACAAAATAAACACAGCTGCGAGAAGGTAATGTTGGACGAACTTCGTGATATGAAACCGGCAAGTATTCGAGAAAGTATTGAGAGAAAGTTGGTGCAGGGTTTTATTGGAGCAAGATATACGTTAGGTCTTGGAAAGCCTAGTCTTGGACAATTGTATGATGATCTTGCGGCGAAGACGCTTGCGTCAGAGCTACACAAACCTAAAAAAAAAGTTTCCGCGACGTAAAGTTGTCGCAAATGCCGTTGACGATATCTGGGCGATAAATTTAGTTGATGTGTCAAATCTAGCTGAATTTAACGTTGAAGCTGACGGCTCTCCAAAAAAATACTTGTTTAATGTTATAGATATCTTTGGTAAATATGCTTTTAGTGTGCCAGTTTCAGATAAAACTGGAACGTCAATAACTGATGCGTTAAAGCTAATAATATCAAACACAGAAAGAAAACCAAATAGAATCTGGACTGATCACGGAGCAGAATTTTTTAATAAAAAGTTCGAGCAGTTTTTGCTCCAAAATAACATCAAAAAATATGTTACAGGAAACGAAGGTAAAAGCGTTGTCGTCGAGCGATTTAATCGTACACTAAACGAAAAATTTCATAAGTATTTATCAGCTAAAAATACAAATAAATATATTGACAATTTACAAAACATTGTTGACGAATACAATAACACGAAACACAGAACCATTAAAATGTCGCCAAATGACGCAATTAAAAATCCGATATTAGCAAACGAAAACATGTACCGAAGATATAAATTTAAAGTTGGTGCTCGAGTTAGAATTTCTCTGACGAAAAAAACATTTGAAAAAGGATTTACTCCAAACTGGAGCGAAGAAGTATTTGTTGTTGATAAAGTACTTTTAACAATACCAGTGACATACGCGCTAAAAGATTTATTAGATGAGCCTATAAGCGATAGTTTTTACGAACAAGAACTTCAGAAAACTTCCCAAGACGTATTTGTTATTGAAAAAGTTATCCGAAAACGCGGCAACAAAAGTTTAGTTTAAGTGGAGCGGGTATAGCGATAAATTTAATAGCTGGGTGCCAACTCGGTCGATCTCAATCACGAAGTGATCTAATAATGTTATTATAAATTTGTTCGTATTTCACAAGTACAGATTTACATTTGATGGTTTTACATAACGAACTTAAATACAATTTTCTTGTATTATGAACTGGCATTAAATTAAATATTTTAACAAAAATAAAATTATATTTTATATTTCTTTGATAGCCAGTTATTTTCAGATTTAAAAAAGGTTTGATAAGCTGCCAAAATATTTGTTGTTCGGTAACTGTAAAATTAAATTTTATTATTTTTTTAGCAATGTGATACTTAACATTATAACGTCCAGTTGTTGGTCTGTTGTAATTTTTTCTGTCAGCGACAGCAACTACTTCATGATCGGACTCGTTGTTGTGCAAAATATCGTCTTCGCTATAGCTAGCAGATTTGTCGTTAGTGATTGGCAAAATTGCAAAATTGAGTTCAATTTTGTGTGGTAATTTTGTGGCGATATAATCTTCCGAATATATATCAGCAAGTCGTTTCATTAAATCCATATTATAACATATTTTTATCTAATTTATAATAATAATGGCCAGCGAAACGAAATCTCCGAAAATTCCCACTGGAATTTCTAAGGTTAAATATCATCAAAAAGTTAATATATTAAATTACAGAGAATTAGCCAAAGCAGTTAGAAAATGTTTGTCTGGCTATAGTGCATGTTTGGTTAATGTGAATATAATGCAAGACGAAAATGATAGAATTCTTCTAACAACGGAAGAAAAAAATAAACTTAATGAAAGTTCGTTTATAACATTAAAATTTGATAAAGATGATATTTGATGTTTTGTCATCGTTGTCTTACTAAAACCGAGCTAAGAAACATCATTAATTGTCATATTTGAAACTAAATCTATCAAATGTTAACATTGACGTTGTTGATTTGTTTTTGCCCTCGGCGACAAATTTTGCTGCACGAGAATTGATTTTATGATATTTTGCAGCAGCAGTTATTGACTTAAATTTCATTTCTTCTCCAGTTTCTATATTTACTGAAATAACTGGTCTAGCAGATCTAAAACCACCAACATTTCCACGTCGTGTGTTTTCTTGATATGTAACTAAATCTAGATTTTCAATACGATTATCTGTTTTAATACCATTTATATGATCTATAACCAAATTATTTGAAATAGCGTCATGAAAAGTTTCAAACACAAAACGGTGACTGTAATAATGAACCTGATCAGTTTTTATTCCGCGTACCATCACATGTAAATAACCAGTATTAATCAAACTTCCAATAACATTTTTTGTTTGGATATTTCGAATAATTCCCTTGTCAGATGCCTCATATAAATCAAATACCGGATGAGGCTGATACTCATTTTGTAAAGCTAAATTCTCAATATTGTCATCATTTATTGAGTTATTTACCTTATAGACTCGCTGAGCCTCTGGGATATCATCACAGAACAAAGTATAGATAAAATCTTTTCTGAACATTTCGGTGATATCTGTATCATCTCCTTTTACTGAAATTATCATTCCAGCTGGCGTTGGTTTTCCTATTGATTTTTTAGATTTTATGTTAATAACTGAACCAAGTGCATTTCCAGCATATAAGTTGTACTTTGGGTGAATATGATAAGTTTCTTGCTCGGTTTCTGTCATTCTGATATATCTCAAAATTTCTGTCATTATACTATAGGGATTTTATATCTCTAATTGAAAAATAAGTATTAAAAAAAATCAATTAAATATAAAAATACTATATATAATGTCAAAATTGCGCTATATTGCTAAAAAGAGCATTATCAAAACAGAAAAAATTGCTAGTGCATTTTCCGGATACGACAACAGTTACAAATTTGATGATCAAAATTTTTAGCAAATTTTAACTCTACAAATTTATATCATCTTTTACAGCCTGTTGTATCTAAGGAACTTACAGCTCACAAAAGTATCAAACTAATAGTTCAGTATCATACGATTTTATCAAAATTACATGCAATCGAAAAAGATGTACTTGATATAATTTTTGAAAACACAAGTTTCGACAAAGAACTTTCTGAGCCATATTTAACAGCTAAATCACGAAAAATATTAACTGGAACAAATATTGCTACAGTCGCCGATGAAATACACCAAGAAATAAGTAAAAAATTGGAGGAATTTACTTCTTCTGGGTCAGGCTGGAAATTTGAAATGATAAAGGAAGTTTTAATTCATGCGGCAAAATATAACGTACTGCGGGGTAGTTCTTACGTTGATCTTCCAAAAAAAATTAAAAACAAAAAATGCTGTATAAATGTCAAAAACAACAACGATCAATGTTTTCGTTGGTCAATTTTGTCTGAGAGACATCCAAGAGTGACCACAGTGACCGAATTGAAAAGTATTTGCTATATAAAGACGAACTAAATTTGAACGGAATAACTTTTCCAGTGTCAGAAAATCAGATACCAAAGTTTGAAAAACAAAATAATATTTCAGTAAATGTTTTTGGACTAGATGAGCGAGAAAATGTTTACCCAAGGTATATTTCAGAGACTGCTACACAAAAGACAATAAATTTATTATTTTATAAAGGACATTACGTTTGGATAAAAAACTTTAATGGTTTAGTTGGCAGACAGTATAATAAAAATAGAAAAAAGAAATATTTCTGTTACAAATGTTTGCAGGGTTTTTCTAAAAATGAAAAACTACAGGAACATATTAAATACTGTATCAACGTTCAAAGAACAACTATGCCAAGCGAAAAAGAAAAAGTCTTAAAATTTAAAAATTATGATCATAAACTAAATATACCTTTCGTTATTTATGCGGATTTCGAGTGCCTACTCGTTCCAGCGGCAGGTGCAGAAAATAATCCTAATAAGTCTAGTACAAGAAAAATACAGCAACATGTTCCATGTGGAGTAGCTTATAAAGTAGTTTGTTGCGTCGACGATAAGTTTTCATGTCCGATTAAGTTATATAGATGTAAGGATAGTGAATCTGAAAGTCCGGCGGTATGGTTATTAAAAAATCTGATAGACGATGTTAATAAAATTTCTAACAAATTATTTAAGACAGCTCCAATGAAAATAACATCTAAGCAACAACTTCAATTTAACGAAGCTGTTGATTGTCATATTTGCGAGAAGTTATTGGTAGACTCAAATGGAGTCTGTGATAAAGTTCGTGATCATTGTCATCTGACCGGTCAATACAGAGGGGCAGCTCAAAATAATTGTAATTTAAAATTTCATGCACCAAAGTTTATACCTGTCGTTTTACCTAACTTTCGCGGCTATGACAGTCATATCATTGTAGAAGCTTTTGGCAATGAGGAAATTAAATCTAAACTAAAACTAAATAATAAGATAAAATGTATTCCAAATAATTTTGAAAAGTATATGTCAGTTACTTTCGGAAAATTACGTTTTATTGACAGTCTGCAATTTATGGCAGCATCATTTGATGAGCTCGTAAAAGGTTGTAGCACTTTTAATAATCTGCAAAGTTGCTTTGGAGATAAATTTAATCTACTGACAAGAAAAGGTATCTTTCCGTATGAGTATCTCGACGACTGGAGCAGATTTGATGAAACTTCTCTGCCCGACAAAGACAAATTTTACTCGCAGCTCAAAAACGAAGATGTGTCAGACGATGAATACAAATATGCACAAAATATTTGGAATGAATTTAGTTGTAAAACATTTGGTGATTATCATGATATATATTTGAAAACAGATGTTTTATTACTAGCAGATGTTTTTGAAAGTTTTCGTCGAGTTAGTCATAAAAATTATGGTTTAGATCCTTGTTTGTATTATTCCGCTCCCGGGCTGTCGTGGGACGCTCTACTAAAAACAAGCAAAATAGAATTAGATCTCTTAACAGATGTCGATATGTTTAATTTTATTGAAAAAGTTATCAGAGGCGGAATTAGTGTTATAACAAAAAAATATGCAGTAGCTAATAATAAATATCTAAAAAAAATTATGATAAAAATCTCCCGTCGAGTTATATTATTTATCTAGATTGTGTGAATTTGTTTGGTTGGGCCATGTCAGAGCCAATGCCGTGCGGTGGATTTCATTGGATATCTCCAGATCAATTTCTTAAAGAAACTGAAAAAGGTTTACCTAGAAAAATTAACAAAAAATTTTCCAATGTCTGTTATTTTGTTGAAGTCGATTTAGATTACCCTAGTTTGTTACATGATCTACACAACGACTACCCGTTTTGTGCAGAGTCGATGATGATAGATTACAGTTTACTATCACCCGAGCAACGAGCCATGACAAC
>JAECUM010036092.1:0-19000 GCA_016617855.1 Megalonaias nervosa
CTGCTGATTTCTTTAATGCCATCCCAGCAGCAGTTCCAACAGCACCAAGTGCAGCTGCGTTTGCAACAGCTGGGGCTGCAGAGGCTTTCAACGCTGGTATAGCTGCAAGAAGTGGAAATATACCACCCGTCTTGAATGCGTCTTTAATGGCACCCGCAGAAAGATTAACTCTAACTGCGGTCGCTGATCGTTTGGCGTCATTGAAGAGCCTGTGTTGACGTTCTGTCAGTGATAATTTATTTGGACCACCTGCAACTTGTCCTGATTTCAGTAATACTTTTATTCCACAGTTCCTTTTTGATACTGATTGTAGCTGTTTAATCTGAGCAGGAGTCAGACTGACACTAACATGATCATATGACATTATAAAATCATGAGCGATTTAATTACATGTTCTCCACTCTCATTCGTCCACCAACACCTTCAAGCAACATCCTTTCATCTGCGAGTATAACAGTGATTGCTCTATAACCACCAGCGGGAAGTCAAGCTACACGAGCTCGGAAGTTCATATCAATGACTGATTGTCTAAAAAAATCCAAGTGTTCCAGTGAGAAATAACAGTTCGGATGTAATGTTGTGAAACCCCGCTGAGATATCTGCAAACCAGAATCCACATTCTGATCACGCCCCATAAATGTCATCAACCGATGATAAGCACTTGCAACGTGATTATTCTTCAGAAGGTTCCTGATGTCCATTTATCCTCAAGAAACTTCACTAACCCTAAGCTTGTCAAATACCATTGGATTTTGTTCCTGCGAATCTACTCTGGCATTTTCCTGAAATGCGATGAATATATGTCGTGGTGCTGGCACCCCCTGCTGTGATGTTATCTGCCATATGAATAACTCAACAACATTACTTTGAACACTATCTGTGGTCATCGTCAACCATGATAATGCTGATTTACCACCTTGATTCGGCAAGTGATGGAGTCATTACTGGCATCCCCAACGAAAGTTTTGTTAATATCACTTTACCTGCATCCACGGCATCATCACGCCATATTGCATCATTGTCGGTGACTTCTCTAACAAGTACCACGGTGTGTTTAGCGCCAAATAATAACCTTTTTTAACATTTCTGCAGAATCCAAATAAATGCGATAGTGTAATCACACATGAAAATTCTTCGTCGCCGTTCAACATTGATCGACGTGATGCGAATCCCAAGTTGAAACTTTCATTCAATGATGTAACTTCAGTTCCAGCTGCATTTAGTGTTACGTTTCTGCTATCTGGATAATCAGTTGCGTCCTTTGCAAACATCATCGATGAAGCAGCTGATCTCGAGTAATCATCGCTTTATCTTGCAAGGTCACGTATTGTCGTGGCAACGTCGAGGTTTTCCAAGTTTTATTCAATATTCTTCCGTCAATCATGTATGGGGTGCTGTTAAGTAACGCCATAACACCATTGTTAACAAAACCAGGTTGATCTAAACGTCCGTATGCTGTATTATCTACTTTCAAAAGTCTACCTTCGATCTCAGCGAATGCCTCAGCGGGTAAGGAATATCTACTTGTATCCTGAACTTGTAATTCCATTCTTCCACGTGAGTCAGGTACACGTGCGTCATAAGAATAATAATGATATTCAAGCACCGATTCATCCTTGAGAACTGGTATGTCCATGTCAAATGCTGGATCAGATACACCTTTGAACATTGTATTATACTTGTTATCGTCTAACACGAAGACCATCTCCTGCTATCAGACTAGCAGTTATATTTATTTATTTTTTCTGATAGGGGTACACCAGCCAACTCTGCTAGTTTTTGATTCGCAGCTGATTTATTATTTTACTGACGTTTGCAGGCATAACTTCAGTGCTGGGCAATTTTACTGGCTGAGGATTTCGTCGTATTAATTGTGCTAGTCTGTTCTTGGTTGCTGAGAATGCCTTACTAGTAACATCACCAACAGCACCAATACCTTTATCACGAACAACGTCAATAGCTTTCATTCCTAGTTGCTTTGCAATCGGTATTACTTTTGGGGCTATCCTTCTAAATAGACCATGAACAACATCACCAAGCCTATTCCGGTAGATCGCTTTATACGTAGGTAATCGCAAATTTATCACCCTGACCATTACAGGTCCACGTTGAGCATTATGTATGATCATCTTATTTTCTTGTCACTGATCTAATTGCATACCTTCAATCGCTGTGGTAATCATCAGCGATTTCATCCATGAGGGACCGATAAGCATTAATGTCCATGATACCGCCTGTAAATAATCTCTGACAAATAGGAGCTGCTTCATTAATGATTTCTGGGGACGTATTGCCAGCTCGTTTTCCGCCAATCAAAGTTTCTAATCTATCTACGTCGGCAAGGACGTTATTGAGACAACGTTTATCGGGTAACGGAAGTGTTTAGGGTTTTTATGTTTTTACACTACCAGTGGCAAGACCGTTCCAGATTTTTTGTCTGGTTCTTGTTGTCGTCGTTGTTGTAAGCGTCGTTGGTGTAACCAGGGAAAAAATATATATATATATATTGCATCGCTAAATGCAATAGCCCATTTCATACCGGATTTAACCGAGTTGCTCCGTAATTATTCCAATAACCTCCTGAGTCATTTTATACTCCAGCCAATCAAACGCTGGTGGGCACATGTGCATTACAAAATGGCACACATTGGTGTCTAGAACTATTTCAGAAATAAAACATTGAAGAAATGCCCGCTACTTGTATCGTCAGAAGTTGCAAAAGTCGCTCCAGTGAAGGATGTGGCATTAAATTCCATCGTCTGCCATGGAGAGATGGGGAGAGATGATTTGCTTTGCAAACAGTGGCTCATACGAGCAGGAAAATCGGAAACTGAATTGACCGGAAAACGAATGTCACAATTCAAGAATGCGAGAACATGTTCACTGCATTTTAATGCTGATGGTGAAGGAACATCTGCAGCTTTACCGTTGAGAAATATTCCGGGTTTGTTATACCGCATGTTAATATGAAAAAATTCCTTATATTGGTCAACGAAACGCAATTTATGTAAAACGGTGTCATGGCAAGAAAAGGTACATAAAATATATCCTACGGAAAATAAGATTGTTAAATAATTTAGTAACGTAAATTATTTTCATATAGTGACTTTATTCAGTACCGACTAATAACGTCATATTCAAGGTTTCTGTTAACCATCTTAGTAATTTATATAATTAAGTAATTAATTGCTGAAGTAGTCTATTTTTAAATTGTTAATATTGGGAACATGATAAATTAAAATCCCATCATATGCATAGTCTTACTTTCAACCTACAGTTAAATGTGTATTTTTTATTTTTTTTAAACTATATAACGTGTATAATATTCTTATGTCCTCTTTTTTAAATTCAAACTTTGAAAGACAAGAGGCTGTTGCAGGTCTGCTACAGCTCACTGTATCACACATGGAGTCAAACAAGAGAAATAGTTATGGTTTGTGTTATTCTTATATTTGTCAGTAGATTGTTCACACCTTGTAAATGTATGTGACATTAGAGTGGATTTCTCAAAAATTTGATTGTTGATCTCTACTGATCAGATTTGTTGTGGCCTGACACCACTGTCTGGTCTTCATCTTTGATTACCAGTAAATTGTTCAAATGATAACACTGAATACATTAATTTACTACTGTGAATAATGCAACCTATCCTATATCTTTACTTTTGAATATAATATAAACGAAGTGCAAGTAAATGTTACAATGTGTAATGTAGTTTCAATCTCAAACAAATCATAATTACAATTTTAACACAAGTCTCTCCTTTTCTGTATGCCTTTTACATTGAATAATTATATTTTACAGTTTATCAAATCAAACCCGATACCAGCATAGAGGATACAGGAAATATACCAGAGGCTGCAGAGGGTCCTAATCCAATTACTGAACCTCAAACAATTGCATACTCTGATACCAGCATAGAGGATACAGCAAATATACTCGAGGCTGCTGAGGATATCATTCCAATGACCAAACCTCAAACAACTGCAAATGATGTAAGTTAATATTAATTTTTCTACCTGTTATACATAAAAAAATGACATACTGAGTAAACATTTTAAATGTATATTTATATACTTTGCATATGCTTATTTTTTTAAGTAACAATGTTGACCAGTCTTCCACTTTATAAATGTATAAAAGTCTTCGCATTCCACTGAATGATTGAAAACTGCTAAACAATTATAATTATTTTCCAGGATTTTACTGGGAGAAGGAGGGGGTGAGCAACGCTGATCAAATATTTGAAAAGCAAAAACAAAATACTTATTCCCCCACCCACTTGCAATCATTTTATTTCTTTTAACAGATGACGTGATCATTTCTCAACAGTCCTTACTTACTCTACGATGGTCCCTATCTCAAATAAGAAAAACAAAATTATTCAGCGACTCTACATCACAAGTCACACCAAAGAAAAACAAAGTTTCCATAGGAATACAAAGAACCACCGCCTAACAAAAGTACACACAAGTAACCCTTAAACAGAAGCGGTCGACAAAATGGAGTACAGACATTAGTATATGTGCAGAGACACAAACTGAAACACCATCTTCATTTTGTCTCGAGTCTAATAAGACAACTCTGACAGACTCCAAGATGACATGTGAGAAGTGAAGTAAATATTTCAAAAATTGAGAACTTAAAATCTTCAGACAAAGAATTGAAAAGATCTACTGGTATTGAAGATTACAAGCTTTTTACAATACTACACAAATATTTAGTGAGTCGTTGCTCTCATATAGAATGTGAGACTATTCCTGGTCATGGTGATCCGAACAAACTTTTTTTCTCACATAGATTCAGAAAATCAACTTCTTCTTGTACGATACAAATTGACACGAAATCCTATAGATTCAGTTCTTGCCTCTGATTTTAATATTTCTACAGGCAGAATTTCTGAAATTTTTAAATTTTGGATTAAACGAATGTATACAAAATTTAAGATTATTAAAATATGGCCTTCAAAGGAAAATATTCAAAAACATATGCCATTATCAACCAAACAACATTTTCCAGATCTTGTTGCAGTTGCAGATTGTGTAGAATTTAGCACACAGGTCCCAAGAGGTCCCATAGCTGGAAAACAAATGTTTTCAAATTACAAAAATTGTCATACTGTCAAAGCTATGTACACCTCTGCTCCAAATGGAGCTTTAATTTACTGTTCAGATATGTTTGGTGGCAATTCATCGAAGAAGGAAATTTTCGGACAAAGTGATATAGTACACAAGCTACAACGTGGCGATGGTCTTATGGTTGATAAAGGTTTCTTGATAAAAGATTTAATTCAAGGAAAAGGAATAACTCTTTATAGACCACCATTTCTCTCTGAAAAGAGCAAACAGTTTGACTCTCATGACCGCGATTCATGGAGACTTATAGCTAGATCAGGAATAACTGTTGAAACTTAAAATGCTCACCTGGCTACATTTGCATTTCTGAAGCAAAACAAGATCCCAATACTGTACATGCCTCTCATGAATGAAATCAGTTACATCTGTGGCTTTTTAGCAAATTTAGGACCTTTAATCAGATCAAACAGTGTTTCTGAGGGGGAAAAGTCTACCTGAAGAAATTGATGATTGATATAAACCCTGATAAGCCTGCATTTAACCAGGCTGATCCGGTTTACACTAGTCGCATAAATCATTTTATTCGTGCTCCGGTGGAAATATAGTATTGTTAAAGTGACTCATTTTATGTTTCGTCTGTGTTTTTAAAGAAAACAATAAAGCTGCATTTCAAAATAAACAATTTTTTAATTCTATTTCTGGTAATTAGTATACTTCACTTGAAGAACTAGCATAATTAAAATTAATGATATCATACATGCATGTGATTATGTGCATTCAATCATGCTCTAAGCAAACACTTGTTCAAATGAGAGGGGATTGGTATCATAGAAATGTTATTTTAGCCCTAAGTCTGCTATATTTTTTTTATAGTGGACTGCTTTTTCTTTAAATTTGTATCATTCCATTTATGCTACAAAAGGGTGCTTTGGAGAGCAGACAACAGTAAACCATGACGAGCCTGTGAGCTACTCACATGCTGATCAAGGTTACAGTTGTCAAATAAATTACTGTAGCCATAGTCTACTGATGATCAGCTAACATCAGGTAAACCCAGACTAGTGAACAATGTAAACCCCGATTAGGTAACAATGGTTGCATAAATCATTGCAGTCATACTCAGCGAGCTGAGGGTTACTTATGAAGTTTAACACTTGGGCATGTTTGACTTGCTATATATATATATATATATATATATATATATAATTGTAAGTATACATGTATTATCATGCACGTTTCAGATAAAACACATTTCATTGGTAAAACAATTTAATAAGCAAGATTCATCAAAAGACATTTTCAGACCCAAGGAGTCATCACATGTTTACCAAAGGAAGAAAAAGACAGAAGATACTTTAACAACTGGAGACCTATATCACTTTTAAATACCGGCTACAAGATTGCTTCGGGAGTCATTGCAGCTAGGATCAAAAAGGTTCTTCCATCAATAATCAGTGATACTCAAAAGGATTTATGAAAGGTAGATTCATTGGAGGAAATTCTAAATGATTTAGTAGACGATCATGGTAATATGATACCGTTTGAAACGATTCAAAAAAAAAATAAAATAAAAGAAGAGGTAATGATTTGTTGAAATACTTCTCCTTTATATCCAAAATTCCAAAATCATGGAAAGATGCTATAAAAAAAGACATTTAGCACATAATAATTTTGATAAGCAGGAGGATAAAATAATGAGCTTACAAAAACAAAATTCACTCAAGTTTGTTTATAAGTATCTTTTAAAAAAGGCAACACGTTTGATTGTAATGTGACCCAGGGATGGTTCCCCGACCCAGTAGTCAATCTATTACGGAGATAATAAAAAAGAAAAAAAGATTCATCACAAGTGACTACACAGAATTTTCATAATAGCAGACGATTTATAGCAATTTTTTTCCCTGAACTTTTGTAAAATTGTGTCAGCCATATACTCATCTAAAAAGTTCTCAAGTTTTGGCAAGAATTTGTCTTCCCATTCTTGATTCAAGTCGAATCTCTGACTATGAAAACTTCCAGACTCTGGATGAAGTAAGGCCAAATCACAATACTTTGCAAATGACCTACATACACACAGTTGCAACTGAATTTGGTGATACCAAGCATAATTAGGTTTTAATGCATTTTACTGCTACTTTACATTCCACAATAGCAACAAGAGGGTTATTTTCTTCAACTCCACCATCAGGCAATGCTGGAATGAACCCATGATACTTATCTATAATTAAACCCAACTGTTAAATAGAAATTTTTGAACCCTCTTTAACTTTTTCAGCAACATACCGATTGATAAATGTCGACTCCATATCTAATCCATATTCATTGCTGCTGAGGAAAAAGAAGATGTCTCTAATATTACACTTCTTATTGTATTGAAATTGGACTTCATGTACAAAAAAAGTTACAAATACGGCTAACAATAGAACCAGTTATCCTCAATTGTCTCAAAGTAAACCAATCAGACAATCTGCTTTGTAGAAGAGTATTTTCTTAAATAAGTAGTTGTTCATCCTGTGTGACTTTTAAACAATTCTTTAACTCTGTTTGTTTGGTGATACTGTCTGAATGAGATAAATCTGATATTTTTAAATACTTTTTCTAGATAATCATATAATGGATTTACAGAGACCAGTGTTTCAATTGGATCATGTTGACTTGCAACTGTATTTATTAAGAGCTGTTTACTGGGGTTGGATTCTTTACTCCATTGCTCTAATTCACAGAGGAATGTTTCTGCAAAAGCTCTCTCAGTGTTTCAAACTTTAGTAAGCTTATAAACCTTCGGTTGTTCTCCTTTTAATGGTCGGTTCTGTTTTCTTTCTTTTTTCCATGCTGTTTTCTTGTAAAGTCTATTGGAGCTGCTGAAAGTTTAATTAGCCTTGGCTTATTCTAGGCCTCAAGTTCATTTAAAAAGAAAAGGAAAATTTTAGGTAATAGGCTAAAAAAAATGAAATGTCTTTCTGCTACGATTGATGTTATTGTTATTTAATGTCTTTGTAAGTTAGAGTACCAATAATTATAGTACTATGTCTCAACTTGAAGATATACATACCAGTACATGATGGAATGTCTTCAGGAAGCACAAACACCTTGACAAAATCTTCCAGTGCATATCACAGTACAGCTGTATGTTTGCACGTACAGTTAGGACCAGACCAAGCTGGGCATGAGCAGCTAGCATGTATGATGTCACCCACTGAGTTCAGCAATAGAATCACTCTGTAGAATTGCTGTTTCATGTGTGCTAGAACCTCAGCAGAAACAATGGCCTTTTTTGCAATTTCATCTTGCTTGACTCCGATTTGCTGTAACAAAAGAACACACATTTAAATGTTTTTGTGGATGACAATAAACATACAATCACGTTCATTACGAATGACAAAACTAAAATTTTCATGTTTCAGGTTATTTCCCCAACATAAAAAATGTTATGTTATTGGGTAAGCTCCCGCCAACAAAACAATTTAAAACACAATAAATGTGATAGTTTCGAAGTTAAGCACAACCCAATACTTAGATGCAATACATTGCCATCATTTGTATATATGTATTTACAATGTAAATAATGGGGCGTGGGGGGTGGGGGGGGGCAACTTGAAACAAGCTTATAGTTTAATTTCCTAGACATATCCATTATAAAAAGAAATCTATTTAAATCCAATTACTATACATACTGCACATAAAATGTGATAAAATGTGTTACATGTATTAGTATTGCGACTTGAGAAATAGTTTTGTACTTGTCCGTGAACGTTTTAGAGATCGAATACCGGTGACGGCGATAATCGGCTTTTTCCAAATCCAGCAAGTGGAGCTAATTAAATGATTGAAATTTACATGTAATTTTTCCACAGACTTTCAAAAACAAATGGGATAAACTCATAAGAAACGCATTTTATTTTAGTTACGTTTCGGATACATAGAAATAGTTTGAACAACTTGCTCTTTAATTGTCAGGATTACATTTGTTTACTTTCACACCGTTTCCTTACTTACATGTACTTGTCCAGATGTAAACAGCTCAAAGCTACTCTCTCGTATGGCTTTGAAATCCGCCCTTGTTTCCAGAAAATGAAACAGGATGGTTCCAATATTAAATTGCATCAATATCTGCAGCAGCATCGCTGTTGAATAGGAATTTTTTTAACTCGATAAACAATGTTGAAGTAGGTGGAAAAGTTGATGCAGCAGCAGGCAGGGTGAACAGACCACTTTGTACGAGACCTTATTTTACAAAAATAAAGGTTCCTACAGGGGCTGAAAAATAAGGTCAATAACGCTAAACCGAACCTCCTAACTTTTATTATTACCGTATAGTTTGAAAAACGAATAATAAATCGTTTGGTTTAGCTCATTTTTGTTATTTTATTTTTGACTTTTTGTTTTTTATGTTATAATGCGTTTAGTTTACTCGGCGGGTCACTTAATTTTTGTCAGTCACCCTGCCTGCTGCTGTAATTAACCAAAGATTTTATCTAGACCTATACGATATCTGAATCTTGGATCATGTAGATTTATTGTAATAAATCCGAACGGAACAGCTTGTGCTTTTGAAAAGAAGTTTTTAAACTTCATCATATCCATATCCCCTGAACACCAAGTATAATAAATATTTTGTAAAGTATAATTATCTACTCCATTAAACACAACCAAAATATTGCAGTTTTCTCTGATCACTTTAGGTATTTGTGTATATCGTTGTGTAACATAAATCACGTCCGTGTTTTTGTGTCTACCTCGAGAAAATATTCTAGCTGGATTTGTTTGTCTGTCCAACATAACGTCATCGTACACCACTAAATTATTAATAAATCCATCTAGGTCATCTACAGATGGAGCCTCATCAATATCGGTGATAAAATCAACAACATCATTACCGTCTTCATTCAGCAATTTTGCATTTTCATTAAAATCTGTAAGTACTTCGTAACAGTGTTGATCATCTACAGATGGTGCTACTAAATACAATTTACTCCATTTTAACCACCGCATTATTAAATTTAATAATAGTTGTGTTTTACCCGATCCAGATGGACCTATTATAATCATCCTTATCGAATTTGGTAATGCTGGGTGATGCTTCACTGGCTCCTGTTTTCGTGTCGCCGAAAAGTCAATTATATCCATATAATAAATAATATGAGTCTATATTGTGTTCGGTGTAAAATTCCTACACCCACTGCTGAATTAACTACAATAACAACAAAAAATAAACGACGTGCTCTGACGGGCAAATGTGTAAAATGTGGTACCAAGAAATACAAATTTGTTAAAACAAAGACAGGTGGAGATATAGCCGCTTTATTAGGAAAATTACCAGGAACTCCGTGGGCTAAATATCCGGGGGAAAACACTTACCAGGATATAATTATTGCGGTCCTGGAACTCGACTTGATATCCGACTTGATAATCAAGATCAACCAAGACCAGGAGAGCATCCAGTAAATAAGATTGATAAAGCGTGTCATGTTCATGATGTTGCGTATAAAAATAAAGATTTGCAACAAAGGCATCTCGCAGAGGTAAAATTGATTCATGCATTAAATTCTATACCTAATAAATCTGTCAGAGATAAATTAGCTAGTTTTCTAGTAAAATCTGCCATGAAAAGTAAAATAATGTTAGGGGCTGGTAATTAATTATATAAATATTATAATGGAATCCATTTATTATAGCCCAAGAGGATATTGGAGAGGTAGATCAGCTATTAGTAAATTATCTGAAGCAGCAAAAGTCTCACGTTCTGTTGCTGCAGCGTGGTTAGCACGACAGGCAATATGGCAGATTTATCTACCACCACCTAAAAAAAATTCAATATGCACATTTTGATGTCAGCGTCCCTGATGAGGTTCATCAAGCAGATATTTTATTTTTACCGCACGATACCATTAAAATTGGTAAACGTCAATCACGCACATACAAATACGCATTAACTGTCGTTGACGTTGCAAGTAGATATAAAGAAGCTGAACAATTATCAACAAAGACAGCGTCTGAAGTTTCAGCTGCGTTTGAACGAATTTATCAGCGAGGACCTTTGCGATGGCCACAGTTATTACAGGTTGATCCTGGCAAAGAATTTCTTGGTACAGTATTATCGGTAATGAAAAAACGTAACGTTAAAATCAGACGAGGACATACTGAAATTCATCGAGATCAGGCAATCGTTGAACAATTTAATCGAACACTTGCTGAGCGGTTATTTGGATACCAATACGCAAAGGAAATATCTACTGACTTTAAATCCGGTGAGAGATCTCGTGAATGGGTTGCAAGGTTACCAAGTGTGATAGCTGCATTAAATAACGAAATTACTCGTTCAACTTCAATGAAACCTTCTAATGCGATCACAAAAAATATATACCCCGTAGCAATGACATACAACAACCTCAACCAGTATTAGGTAATGTAACTGTAAGATATTTATATGAACCTGGTGAACTTGAAGGTGGTAAAAAAAGAGCAACCGATCCTATCTGGAGCGTGACTACACATACAATTTCTGGTGTGGTTAGATCCACTGGTAGACCTCCAATCTACAGATTAGATTCTACAGCCCCTCAACGTGGATTTGTGCGTGAACAATTACAGGTAATTCCTAAAGACACACAATTACCACCACATACAATTACATAATCAGAACCTCTACGTCGATTACATTCAAGACAGGTCAGCATCACATTATCACGTGTATGACCAAGATCACTATTAATTCTGTCTACGGTAAATTGTCTTGGATTATTATTCGAATATTGCCATAACATATTACAGTTACAACTTGCACAATTATTATTCTGTTGTGTTTTTAGTTTTATAATAAATTCAACATCAATATCAAAATCACGCTTATTTTTTTTATCGCACTGCTTATAACCAGATAGTTTTTTTCTTATTACGTCATTATTAACAGTCTGATCATTATTTTCTGTAAAATTCATAATAACCCTATGTAGTTGAGATATTCTTCTGACCCTAGAAACTGCGAGATAGACTAAATTCGACCATTCAATCCGATCATCTATAATCCAAATATTTGTATCAGAAATAGTTAACCCCTGTGACGAGTGAATAGTTATAGCATATCCTAACGTCCACGGTGATTTATTCATATTCAGCGCATTCTCAACGACATTAATATCGACTAAAATAATATCATTCAAGACAAGATTCTGTATTCCACCACCAGGAATTTCAACATCAATATTCTGTCGTCGAGTATCTGCCGGGCGATAACACAAAGGTACAGGTAGATCTAAAAACTTTTCTTTATGTAACAGAAATAATTTATCCTGTAGTTCATCACGAACTATCTTTCTACTTGCAACTATTAAATCAGCGGGATTCCATAAATTTAGAAAATCATTCATAGAAGTCTCTGGAATTACTCCTCGCATTATTTCACATTGTACTCTGTCTGTTGTAGTCTGATTAATCTTTTAAATTCCTTCAGCGGTTCATCAATAGCTCTATGGTCATCATTTATTTCTTCATAATAATCTACGTTATTCTTCAGCCATTCATGTGGAGACTGACCAATAAAAGGTGGTGGTTGACCATGATCACCGCACATTATTATAGCAGTATTCTTCGTCAATAGCCATTCAAGAAATGTTTTTAATATTTCTAACGACACCGTGCATATCTCGTCCCATATAATATATTTAGGTATATATTTCTCACCCATTCGCTCAGGAGTCCATGTGTCTCCACACCATCTAAAGAAACTATGATATGTACACGATTTTACTCCTCGCTCTTTTATCTCTCTGGCGAGTTTATGTGTCGGTGTCAAAACAATTATATCTGAATTATTATTCATGAATAATTTAATCACACGTGTTGTTTTGCCTGAACCACCGCATCCGTTAAGATAAACAGTTTTATGTCTAGCCGCAGGATCGTATACAGATGGTGCTGATGACTTTGATATTTGAATATTATTTTTGTAATATATTTCCTTAATTTCAACGTCGGCAGATTCAGAATAGCTAAGTATATTTTCTTGTTTTATTCCCCATGATCCCCATTCACCATTACTAAGTAGCGGTTTTAATAAATCTGTATATTTTTTATTTATATAAAACGAATCCGTGGCGACTCTGACAGCATCACGAGGAAATTTATTTATCATAAACAGTAGATTTATAGAAACATATGATAACATAGATGATCTTAAATGAGTAAATTGTGGTGAGTCACCATCAAGATAACTCACAATTGTACCTAGTTTGGTTCTGTCTGACAAATAAGCATTACTCCGATTTATAAATGTATTTTTTTCTGTTGTATCAGTTATTATAAAATCGAGTTCAGCATCGTCCATAATTAATCTTGTACAGTGTCTTTTATGATCATAGGCTCCTCCTTGAGTAAATTTACCAATTATCTTTCTACCAAGATCTTTTGCAAGTTTTTCATCATGCTCGTCTCTGCATTTACGTATATTATTAGTAATTTTAATAATGTCATCTTCATTAAGATTAGGAAATTCTTTCCTGGCATCATCAATATTAAATCTATTTGGTTCTGGTAACCAAACTTGCTTCTGTAGACTATACGATATAATCGCCTCGCTCACCTGTAAAGATATTAAAATTCCAACATCAAGTATATATCGCAATAGTACTATTGGAACACAACATTTTTCTGAAAAATGTCTTCCAAACCAAGCATAAGTAATCGGATGGAGATTTTCTGCAAACTCGAATGATTCTACATGAGCAAATCCAGTTAAGTCAAAATCTGGTAAATGTCCGTTTATCGCAACCCTGGTCATCTCGTGTGATGGATGTCCGAATCTCTTAAAGTATTCAGAACATTCTCCGTATCCAAGAAAACTTCCAGGATAACACGCTACCATATCGACGGATATAACGTCATAATACTTATATTTAGTATTCCATAATCCTCCGTGTCCATATTCTACGCAACTTTTATGAATATCTTCAAGAAATTCCGATCGTGTTGGTTTCCATAAATTTTTCTCCTGAGCGAAATGAGCCGCTACAGATGGAACAGTAAAACAATTATTTAATAATAGTCTAACTTTGACATCGTCTGAAGTATATTTCAGCGCAAGATTTTCCATTTCCACATTAAGAGATTCTATGCGGTAAATATCACCATTAGGCCGTACAAACTGATCGCAATGATCATATTCTGAACTTTGAAATAACCAAACGGACACAGGGTCACTTTTACTGATATTTTTGATAAAATCAAATATATGACCATCATAAAATTTAACCGCTCTGTCTCGTGGAAATATTGTTACTGCTGAGGTCCATGCGTGCGAATTATGATCAATAATATCTATTGGAGCTCCTCTTGATTCATATTTTGGTTTATATAAAATCTCTCCGGTTAACGTCTTTACCGTTATTGGGAATTTTAATTTCTTTTCTAGTTCAGCGACATCTTTGATAGACGCTCCGGTATCTTTAACTGATTCTGCCCAAGTATTTATTTTTTTACGCCTTAAATCTGTTAAACCATTACCACGTATCGCGTTTGTAAAATGTTCTGTAACTCGTTCAGCTACACAGTTTATTCTTGACTCTGACAGTTTCATAGGCTTTAGATCCCCGACGTCAGGTTTATTATTAAGTGGATATATTGCATATACGACTGCAGTCACAGGGTATGCTCGTTCATAATATACCTTATCAATACCAGTCAGTATTCCAGGCTTAGATTTATTATTTAAGAGAACAATATTATTTCCTGACTGCACACGGACTGGATCGCGCTTATCACGAATAATCCAAATATCTTCTTCTGTATTTACAATAAATTTTATTAAAATAAAATATTTTTGATCATCAAGGTGATTAATAATTACTTTTCCTTGTTCGTCATTCATCATATTAGTAACATTTCCAACTCTGAATGTGCCCCCTGCGGGTCCGGGGTTGTAGAATTGGCCCGCCGTGCCTCGCTACGTGTCGTAAGAGGCGACTAAGTAGAGGCAACCTGTTTGCCGTGGGTTGCGACCCGTGTCGGAGGAGGAAAGGATCCTGGTAGTTGAGCAGAGGCTTTCCGATGCAATACACTACTTTGGCCTCTACTTCTTCTAGACGGGTGGTCGGGTTGGGCCCGGTCTCGACAAATCGGCTGGTCACGCCGAGCCCTAGGAGGTCTTTATCTACTCGCTCACTTTCTTTATCTTTCTCGTTGTATCTCTCTTGATACCACCGTTGCCCCTACATTCTATCCCTTTAACTTTCCCTTTTCCAAGTCTTAGAAGACTTCCTAGAAGGCGGTAGCTCAACGGGTCAATTGGGAGGTAATTTTACCGACTGAGTATGTCTTATGGGATGAATCAGAAGGTGAATTTACCTACTGAGTATAACATCTGTGTATCCCTGACACTTGAAAAGTGTCCCCTTGTTGGGCTCCTTGGTGGGCGGGGAGCACGGGTGCTGAATTTTAAATCACCAACATGGATATATCCAAAAAAAATCAACTCAAGCGTACCAAAACTTTATCTGACTCGGATGACGAACCATGTGGTGTGGATTCATTTCCACGCTTCATGGTTATACAGTCTAAAGATGCCACAAAACCGCTTAATGTACTCTCTCCGTTTGTGATCGAGAAAACAATTATGGGACTGATTGGAACACCAAAAGGTGTTAAAAAGTTAAAATCGGGCTGCCTACTTGTCGAGTGTGAGCGACGAGGTCAAACAGAAAACCTCAAGAAAATGACAACATTTTTTCGATATTCCAGTGACCTCGTTCGCCCACACAACACTCAATTCGTCCAAAGGCGTGATTCGCTGTCGTGACTTGGCTGGAGTCAGCGACACGGATATCATTGAAGGGATGAAAAACGAAGGTGTCACTGCAGTCCGTAGAATACGTATTAAACGTAACAACAACCTGCAGGACACCAACACCATTATACTCACCTTCAACAAGCCAACAGTACCCAGAGTGGTCAAAGTTGGCTTTCTGCAAGTGAAGGTTGATGTGTACATACCAAATCCACTTCGATGTTATAAGTGTCAGAAATATGGTCATCATGAAGACCGCTGCTCAAGAAGCCAAATATGTGGCCGATGCGGAGATCACTCTCACCAGGAATCTGAGTGTAGAGCCACTCCGCATTGTGTCAACTGTGGAAAGGAGCACCACGCCAATTCCAAGGATTGTGATACCTGGAAACAGGAGAAGGAAATACAGAGGGTTAAATACACATCCAACATTCCCTATCCAGAGGCCAGAAAGCTTGTACAGGCAAAAACATCTCTTCCTGGCCCATCCTTCTCCACTGTAGTGAAGAACAATCCCAAGGCAACGAAGGACGCTCAAACGCAGACAGATGCACCCGAGTCAACATCAAGCACTAACACCCCCCATTACCAAGCACAAAGAACCACGGCATCTACCCAAACAACATTCAATAATACTCAACAACAGAAATCACCAAAGAACAAAAACAGATCACAAGGAAATAGGCAGCAAAAGGGGTCAGAAGACCCCATCAAACTCTATAACAGGTTTGGGGATATTGAGAGCATGGATGCAGAAGATACTGCTCCATGTTCTCAAAGTAGCTCCAGACCTAACAAAAAAATCATCCCGTACTTCCTCCGTAGAAATAACCATATAGATTCTCTCCGCAAAAAGTCTAACCTAGCTCCAAAATCTCCAATCTAAACTTATAATGAAGAACACGATCATACAATGGAATTGTCGAGGACTTAAAGCCAATTACAATGATATTCTCCTGCTTTTAAACGAATATGATCCTGCAATACTATGCCTTCAGGAAACCTTTTTAAAAGATAGGGACAACATCACACTTAAAAACTACTCCCTGTTTAACACCTACTTACAGAACGTTGACGGGGCCTCGGGAGGGGTTTCTATTGCTGTGAACAATAGAGCCCCACATAGCGTCATCCCTTTAAACACAAATTTGCAAGCCATTGCTGTGAGTGTCACTCTACATCGAGTGATTACATTTTGTTCTATTTATATACCACCAAACACCAACTTATTACCAAACGAATTTGACGCGCTTGTTCAACAACTTCCTGCACCATTTGTTTTACTCGGTGATTTTAATGCCCATAATATTTTATGGGGATCAAATTACATAAGCGACAGGGGCAAAAGGGTCGAAGATTTTATTACTAGACACGACTTGTGTCTATTTAATACCAAATCTCCGACATACTTGCACCCAGGAACTGGTACATACACATGTATCGACTTGACAATTTGTTCTCCTTCACTACTTTTGGATTATAATTGGAAGGTCGCTGATGACCTTCACAGCAGTGATCACTTTCCAATCTCTCTTAAGAACACCAACGTTACAATTGATAACACGATTCCACAGTGGAATTTAAAGAAAGCTGACTGGACCAAGTTTGAAACACTTTGTACAGCTAGACTTAACAGGAATACCGTCCTAAACGATATTGATCCTATTCGACAATTTGCATCCGTCTTAATTGAGATTGCAGAAGAATCTATTCCTAAATCCTCGCCAAATTGTAAAAGAACCCAAAAACCGTGGTTCACTAAAGAATGTAAAGAAGCCATTCGACAACGCCGAGAAGCACTGAAAAAAATTTAATAATCGTCCAACGCCCGAAAACTTAACTTAGTACCGTATTTTTCGGGCCAGAGCTCGCCGCATAATTAAAGAAAGTAAACGAGCATCATGGAAAAAATATGTTTCAACTTTAAACTCTCGTTCCTCGATAAAGAAAGTTTGGGACACGATCCACAAAATAAATGGAAAGGGAAAATACAATTCATTCCGACATGTGAAGATAAATAACAACAATTTCAATACCAAACATGAAATAGCTAATGTACTTGCTGATTGTTTCTCCAAAAATTCCTCATCGTCTAATTATTCAGAAGCTTTCCGAAGATTGAAAGCTCAAAAAGAAAAAACACGGTTGAAATTCACATCGAATAACTCCGAGAGTTATAACCAACCGTTTTCATTGTCGGAGCTTATGGAATCTTTGAATAAGGCTCATGATACATCCGCTGGGCCTGACGATATACATTACCAGTTTTTGAAACACCTTCCAGAACCATCCTTAACAGTTCTTCTGGAAATCTTCAATGATTTCTGGATTACTGGTAATGTACCAAAAATTTGGAAAGAAGCAACAGTAATACCAATTCCAAAACCAGGCAAAGATAGCGCAGATCCTAGCAACTATAGACCTATATCATTAACTAGCTGCGTTTGCAAAACAATGGAACGAATGATCAATTCTCGGCTTGTATGGTATTTGGAAAGCAACAATTTAATATCTCCTTTCCAAAGTGGCTTTCGTTATGGTCGTAGTACCAATGATCATCTGGTTAGACTGGGAACCTTTATTGGCGACGCTTTTATGCAGAAGGAACACTTAGTAGCGGTTTTCTTTGATCTGGAAAAGGCCTATGACACAACGTGGAAGTACGGAATACTAAATGACCTGCACGATCTGGGTCTAAAAGGCCGACTGCCCTCGTTCATATCAAACTTCCTCTCAGACAGGGAATTCAAGGTACGAATGGGCTCTACCCTCTCTGATATGCACGATCAAGAGATGGGTGTGCCCCAGGGCAGTATTTTATCGGTGACGCTTTTCAACATAAAAATTAATAGCATCACCAAGTGTCTGACTCCCGGTGTGGATTGCTCCCTATATGTTGATGACTTTTTAATATGTTACCGATCCAAGCACATACATACAATTGAAAGACAATTACAGCAAAATATCAACAAGATTCAAAATTGGGCCAATACTAACGGTTTCAAATTCTCGAAATCAAAAACTGTATGTATGCATTTCTGTCAGCTACGAAGACATCATGATGGACCTAAACTCGCGCTGGACGGAACACCTATTCCAGTTGTTGAGGAAGCAAAATTCTTAGGTATTATCTTCGACAGAAAACTGG
>JAECUM010036094.1:0-11755 GCA_016617855.1 Megalonaias nervosa
TTCGACATTACTTTTTTATTGTAATTCATTAAGTAGACATCCGCTCGAAATGTAGATTAACAAATAATTGCTAGCTGCAGACATAAGTTGTAATATTATAAGCTGATATATTCAAAACTGAGTCTACAACATATTCGTATGTGATCTCAAAAGGTACTAATGGACTTTAAATATTACCAGGTAGATTGCGTTTATGTTATTTTCACCGTGATGAAATTTATTTTTTTTTTTGATAAAAAGAAAGTTTAGTTATGGTCTACGAAACATTTATGAATTGTTTGTGTGCATTCACGCAAAGAAAAGTAACTCTATGAAATATGTGTGAGAAAAGAAAAACATAAACAAATGAGAATGAGAAAATTGTGAGATGCATGAAACTTTTTGTTGCTTTTGTACTTCCAGAAATAAATTTTCAGTAATGTCGAGCTTCCTTTCCTGAACTCATTATTTTACTCAAACAAGAAAATAAAAATTACACGTCACTGTAAACAGTCTAAATGCAACTACCTTTGCAAACAAGGAATTTTAAATTCATATAGTAGTATATATATAGTTTAAGGGAAAAATCCATTTAATATTATGCAAATTCATAATATAAAATGAGTGATGACAATTGCTTCTACGTAACCTTTCTTAATTCTTATTTGCCACTATTTGGCAAGGTAATCGTATACTATTGCTATAAAAGGCCATTATAATCTTTCATGTAACAAACGTTCTGACGCCAATATTTCGTTTACTTGGTTTCCTTAAGATTTCAAGTTTAGTTGTAATGCTCATTCATTTCAGATAGATCTACTCTTCGTTTTGCATGCTATCCTTGATGTCTAAGTTTTCTTTTTACCCATCTAGTGGTTTTAATTAAAGTGAATATTTACTGTACTTGAATATTTGTTAAAGTAAATGTACTTTATACTGATCAATGCATCTGGACTTTATATGATTAGACTACACATTACGATCAACAAATGTTTTCCTTAAACTGCATTGGATTACTGTGCCCTATGTACGCCTGTCAACTAAAATGTTGCGTATTCTTTCTACGACTTAATCTAGTATGAGTTTTGCAATATAATCCTTCAGATGTCTTACTCAAAGAAAGGAATATATTTACATTCCCATGTTTGCCTAATAAACATTTTACTTGTGTAAAAGAATAGTAAGATGTTAGGGAAGTTTTTACGAATTAGTTGAGTCTCCAGATCAAAGTGTACTTGAACTGTCTGCATGTGAGGTATTAGCGCTGTGGAACGCGTTTGTATACTGTTGTTGAACAATTAGAATATTTCAAGATGTGCAGTATTTTTGCAAGTCAAATACATACATGTCAATTAACCGTGGTTCTATTTGAAATAGTCAACTTGAACAAAATGTTTTTATAAAAGTTACATAGAAAAGAGGAGAATATAAATAAAATGGATATAATAGTTCATCAATACAAATATATGCGAACACACAGGAAAAGTATAATAATTCACACACTTGAGACTGTATTCGTGGAGGAAAACAATGGATCTCAATATATACAGTTCGTTAGGTCCATCAAAGATCTGCTAAGTCATTTTAAGCAGGAACAATACTCAGCCCTGATTCTGAAAGGAGCTTTCTGCAAATAAAAACGAGATAGAGAGAGACTGATGAATTGAATGTAAAGAACGGCAAAATTGATGAACAATTTGTGCATAATTAAAGAACTGCCACTTTTCCAATTGCATATTTGTCATGTATATTTCAACAATATTTGTTTTTGATATTTTGAGGGCTACTGGTTACAGCCGGGGTTTGGGCATACAAATCCATTCATTGAAGAGCTCTGTCGTGAACTGAACAATTATCACATGTCAGTACAATAATCTAGTAATTATGATTAAAATAAAGCTCACAACAATCCTTAGTGCTATTGGAACAATTAACAAATGTGATTATTATGTGTATTATCATTGTTATATTTCTAGACAAGCTGCTGGATATATTCCAAATTACATGAAACAATTTACGCTGATCCATGTGCAGCATGAAATCCCCGGCGTAATCAGGTAGATTGTACATGGTGTGGTGGAACTGCATGGGCGGCATTTCGTATTGGTGCGTGATCCATCCAAAATAATTACAGTTTGTGAAATTATTCTATCGGCTTCATGACATTTTCTGTAATTACATAATCGTCGAGAGAGGGTATACGTTACTGGTAATTATAACTGCCACTGACGTATACCCTTTCTCGATGATTCTGTTTTCAACGTCTCATGCAATCGCATAGATCTTTAATGATTATGTGGGATGTATCAACTGAAATATTTATTCCATAACAATAATCACTATGCAACTGTACGTAACTTACTTTTTCATCTTATTAAGTTTGTATATTATTGAATAGATATACGTACGGCAATTGACTGCCATTCCGATATCACCAATTATTCTTTATCATGATCAGAAAGCATCAGGATAAAAAAACTATTACTATTTTAGCCAATATGAAATATCAGACACTGCATGAAAGAAAGTCATGGGCATTTATACAATTACAAAACAAAACAATGCTATATAAAGAGATAGGTGTTGTTTCGGATATACACTTTGATATGCAACATTGAAATTATTGTCATCCATCCTTGTTCAAACAAATTTTCTTGAATATAATGAAAACGCATAAGTTGGGACTATAGTATGGAATGTAACATATTTAGTTATGTGAGCATTTTATATATGTTGGCGGAATAATTGTTGGCTTATTTAGATTGCATACATTAGAAAATTATTGTTTGAACTGAATAAGGATTGGAACGTAACTGTTAAATTGTGTTACACAAGTATGCAGCTGTTGTCAATCCATACTTTTGTAAAATACGCAACACTTTTGTTCGTATGAAAATGCTTAAATGAGTTAAGACATTTGTTGCAAGTCTTTGGGAGGAAAGTTATATTTCTGTGCTAAACGTGTTGGATATTGCTTCATTCATTTAATCTTAACGTAACCTTCAACAAAGAAACTTAAACCATCTAATGAAAAACAGCAGACATTTTTTGTTTGACGGACTGCGTATGGCAAAAGGTGATTGAAATGCTTGTTTTGACTCATATTTTGGTACGTTTAGAGCATATAATAATAACGAACATATTACACAATAGTCGATTGAGGATTATGTTTGTTTTTGTTTTATTTGACTTTTAGTTTAAATTATATGGTTATCTTGTGAAAAATGAGATATAAACTCCAAAAAATAGTAATATGCTTGTGGCGAGGTCTTCACCTTCTCCACTACTCCTAACCACAAAGTTTCTCACTGAAGTTTGTTTTATCAGTTAACAATATTTCTCCTTCTTTACCTTACTCCATTTTCCCAGTTGCAATAAATAAATGAACCATATTGCACAGTGTTTCTGACACTGATACTTAATGAACTACGTGAACTTGCACATATAATGGTCATAGGTTAATATTGGCGATAAAACACCTTTTCCAATGTTTTATCAGTCATTGTTTGATTCATCTTATACATGAATTTAAATATTTTTGTCATGTGACATTTGTTTCGCTAAATAGTCAGCCTTGTCACATTAGCAGAAAATTGAGAGAAATAATAATTTTCCTGGCATAAATATGCCGTGTTTGTGTTGTAGGTGTATGCATTAGCTGCTCCTATTCTATGCACAACTAGCGCATACGGTTCTATATAAAAACATATTTGGTATTCTGCATGAATGTGTACTCATTAAAAATAACAAATGTTTGTCTCGACCAAATAACCTTAAACAACAGTTCCATAGACTTATGATGTGCTGAAGATAAAGTTCAGGTATGCGGTTTTTCCGTAATGCTTGTACAATATTTAATTATTTCTGCAAAATTGTCTACCTGAAAAGGAAACTTCCTATTCTATCGATTTGAGAAAAATATAGGGCTTATGCTTATTTTCTTTAATGGATTTTATATATTATATGCATTGTGAATGAAGAACATTTGAATGAGATCTTTATCCAGCAACATTGATATAGACATTCACTCAGTGAACATACAAAATGCCACATTAAGTTAGGCTGCATATACATTTCCGTGACATTTGGACAACAGATTGACAGTTCATTACAAATTATTTAGCTCCACATAGTTTACGTACTGCAAGCAGTTTACTAAAGTCTGAGGTAGTGCACGGAGTTAAGTTTTCCTGTATAGTATGCTCGCATTGCTGCCAGTATGGTCGCATAGTTTTTAATAACTGAATAGAACTATTTCTTAATTATTATTTCATCAGAATAACATATTTAGCACAGACGCAAAGTAAATATGTGGAAACATGCTTTTCTGCTCACAGTACCTGTGACATTTGAAGTAAACATTTCAGCCCAACTTCGACACCTTCCTTCCTTGCCACTATTAGTATCTACTTACAAAGTTTGGAATAGAAATATTTCAGAGTTATAATTGTTCGGCCTAAGAGAACAGGGACATAAAGGATGGCATACAGACGGACGGCCAAATAACATCACCTGGTGATATTCGTAACCTTATCTACACTGCATAAAAATAGGTAATATTTCTCGGCAACAATGTAGCATTAAATTCGAAAATCACATGCTATCTGGTCCATGAGACCGATATATCTTCCAGTGGTGAATTCAGGTCAGATGTAGAGATAACGTTTTTAACTTCATCTAGTAGCTTAAAGACAATGAGCATAGCAATTTTAAACAATAATGTCGTAACAAAATTCATATCACTATCATCACATTTAGTGTTATTCAAACTTTGATATTTGTTAAAGGTTTAGCAAATGATATGGTTGGATAAAATCGTAAAGACTCATTTGCACGTGTGGTAAAAAAAATAGCACTGACATTCACCTTCAACTGAAGAAAAACCGTTATAAAGAATGTATCCAATGTATCCACATTTAATGCATACAGATTGAATGCTAACGCTATTGTAGATAAAAAGCATATAATTGTAATGTTCGTAGATGAACCCACTACCTAAGAAATATATCATACTTGCAAATATTAACTAAGATATATTTATTCTGAACAACATTGATATTGCCAAAATAATTATGTTTTCTCTGTCTCTCTGTTTCTCTGCCTCTCTTATATCTCTGTCTGTCTCTGTCTCTGTCTCTCTGTCGCGCGCGCGCATTCTGAGTCAAATGTAACAAGTGCGTTTTTCCCAACCGTCTTAACATGATTGATAAATGTCCCAAGAAAAAAGTGGCTCCTAACCATTCGCTGCTGGTGATAGTGGATTGGCAGAGTCGGCACATCCAGGAGACACAGTATTGGGCTGGCCATATGGAGATGGGGGTCCTCCACTGGGAAAACCATATTCGATTGGTCCATGTTGGACAGGGGCGGTTATTTGTCCCTGGGATAATGCCGTGCTATTCACTGAAATGATTGAAAGGAGCATGTGTCGCTGTATTACAATATCATCGTAACGTTAGGACGTAAAATAATACCAGACCATCAAGTGCCTAAAGTATATATTGAGCTTAATATTTGTAAATCTAGTTCTAAGTTTCAAGGTGAATGAAAACCACACACACACACACGCACACACCCACACACACACACATACGCATGCACACAGATATAAATATATATGTATATATATCCAACGTTTCTTATGACGGATTTTAAACTGTGATTTTAAGCTTGTCACACCCAAACGCACACAAGGGTAATTCCAAACAAACAAATATTCAGCCTTGTCACATTAGCAGAAAAGTTAGATAAATAATAATTTTCCTGGCATACATATGCCGTGTTTGTGTTGTAGGTATATGTATTAGCTGCTCCTATTGTATGTACAACTAGCGCATACCGTTATATATAAAAACATTTTGTATTCTGCATGAATGTGTACTCATTAAAAATAACAAAATTTGGTATCGACCAAATAACCTTAAGCAACAGTTCCATAGACTTATGATGTGCTGAAGATAAAGTTCAGGTATGCAGCTTTTCTCTAATGCGTGTACGATATTTAATTATTTCTGCAAAAATGTCGACCTGAAAAGGAAACTTCCTAGTCTATCGATTTGAGAGAAAAACAGGGCTTATCTTTCTTTTCTTTAATTGGATTTTATATATTATAAATATTGTGAATGAAGAACATTTGAATGAGATCTTTATCCAGCAACATTGATATAGACATTCACTCAGTGAACATACAAAATGCCACATTAAGTTAGGCTGCATATACATTTCCGTGACATTTGGACAACAGATTGACAGTCCATTACAAATTATTTAACTCTACATAGAAAGCAGTTTACTAAAGTCTAAGGTAGTGCACGGAGTTAAGTTTTCCTGTATAGTATGCTCGCATTGCTCCAGTATGGTCGCATAGTTTTTAATAACTGAATAGAACTATTTCTTAATTATTGTTATTAAAATATGTGGAAACATGCTTTTCTGCTCACATTACCTGTGCCATTTAAAGTTATCGTTTTAGCCCAACTTCGACACCTTCCTTCTTTGCCACTATTAGTATCTACTTACAAAGTTTGGAATATAGATACTTCAGAATTATAATTATTCGGCCTAAGGGAACAGGAACATAAAGGATGGCATACAGACTGACGGCCAAATAACATCACCTGGTGATATTCGTAACCTTATCTACACCGCATACAAATTGGTAATATTTCTCGGCAGCCATGTCACATTAAATTCGAAAGTAACATGGTATCTGGTCCATGGGACCAATATATCTTACAGTAGTGAATTCAGGAAAGATGTAGAGATAACGTTTCTTTCTTCATCTAGTATCTTAAGGACAATGAGCAAAGTACTTTTAAACAATAATGTCGTGACAAAATTCATATCACTATCATCACATTTAGTGTCATTCAAACTATGAGATTTCTTAAAGTTTAGCAAATGATACGGTTGGATAAAATCGTAAAGACTCATTTGCACGTGTGGTAAAAAATAGCACCGACATTACTCTTCAGCTGAAAAAAGTTATAAAGACTTTATCCAATGTATGCACATTTAATGCATACAGTTTGCATGTAAACGTTATTGTAGAAAAAAAGCATATGATTGTAATGTTTGTAGATGAACCCCCTACCTAAGAAATGTATCATACTTGCAAATATTAACTAAAATATATTTATTCTGAACAACATTGATATTGCCAAATTAATCATGTTTTCTCTGTCTGTCTCTGTATATGTCTCTCTGTCTCTCTGTCTCTGTCTCTCTGTCTCTCTCTCTCTGTCTCTCTCTGTCTCTCTCTGTCTCTGTCTCTCGCGCGCGCGCGCATTCTGAGTCAAATGTAACAAGTTCGTTATTCCCGACCGTCTTTACATGATTGATAAATGTCCCAAGAAAAAAAGTGCCTCCTAACCATTCGAAAGTGGTGGTAGTTGATTGGCAGACTTGGCACATCCCGGAGGCACATTATAAGGCTGGCCATATGGAGGTGGGGGTCCACCACTGGGAAAACTATATTCGATTGGTCCATTTCGGGCAGGGATGATTGATTGTCCCTGGGATAATGCCGTGCTATTCACTGAAATGATTAAAAGGAGCATGTGTCGCTGTATTACAATATCATCGTAACGTTAGGATACAAAATAATACTAGTCCATCAAATGACTAAAGTTTATATTGAACTTAATATTTTTAAATCTAGTTCTAAGTTTCAAGGTGAATGAAAACCACACACACACACACACACACATACGCATACACATGGACGGTTTGACTGCGTTCAAATCTTGTTGACATGCCATACAACGGCACGGACAAGCTGAATGAGATCAGACCACCGATTTCATGTACAGTGGGAATATCTGCTATTTACAGAGCGTTTTGACAACCAGATGACACCGTACACTATGCATAAGTTGCATAGAGGAGTTGCTACAAATTTGCCGTTAACCAGTGCATCCATGTTTTAGGGATAAGTGGCTCTATGCAGTGTATAATCAAACAGTATCTTTCGAAGTATTATTTTTACAACAAAATACTTGCTTTCACTACTAAGAAAACTATAATTTTTAATGACACTGTTGTTGTATAAATTTTCACTCGCAAACGATGCTACAATGAATGATTAATAATCGTACATGCAAAACTCATCACTGTAACAAAATGTGTACAGAATAAGCTTACACCTCGCTTTTTCCGTATTCATGTACACAATAACACATTGCAATTCAACAGTGACAACTAAAATTTCAATATGAAATGACTCAGCAATCACTAGTAGACATACCCGTTTGGATATTTCACTTATGTCGTTTACAATTGTAATGAATTAGTACCGCAGAGAACACTATTGTCGATGTGAACGTGGTTCTATGCCAAGCGGGACCATCATTCAAAGGAGAATAAATAGCAATACCTAGTATCTTTATGCTATAATTAAACATGATTTAAATAACACAAATTTCTTTTTTCTTGTCCAAGCCTATTTAGTACGTAAGAACATCATTGTTTTCAAGTGACTAACCCTTATGTTAGCCATGTCCACACCGGGGTCAAGCAAAGATTATTGCTTCACTGTCAGATCTCCTTTGGAGGAATGTACGGACGTTTCATTGCGGCAAAGAGTGTACTTTGGAGATATTAACAACACTTTTACCAGGCACAAATCCATTAGTAACAAATAGCACATAGTTACAACAATTATTTAAATGACTCTTCAAATTATTGCATAAAATGACCTTTTTAAACCCTAAAATGTTCCCGGTCTCAATAAGATTGTTTTCGAATGCTAAATGACATACGATATATCACTCCCTCGAAAACAGACGCATAATTATATGACGAATATACTACAATATTGGTAGGATGCAGTAATAAATGATTGGTAAAGATAACTTGACATTGACAGTTCGACAGATTGTTTAATGCAGTAACGTTGTTCTTTTTCAAATTATTAACAGGTTGCCTCATTTGTATAATATGTACTCTCCGCCAGCTAACAATAAAAAATCATGTTAACAAACATCTTTATCACATAGTCGGTACACTTCGCCTACAGTGTGTGCAGTTTCATTTTTTTGATATTATACGTGTGAACATATCAATTTATGTGATTCTGATTGGTCGAAATAAGCCCATGAAATTATTGTGCACGATCTTCTTTACTGATTGGCTGGGATCGTGGGTAAACGTTTTTAATCCCGCCTTCTGGAATGTTTTGCTTTGAATGAACATTTTTTGGCAGCCATTTTTTAATTCGACTCGTGAAGGGAAATTGAGGAAAAATTATCTCGGCTGTCTGAATATGGATATGTTACCCCCACAGGGGTTTGTTATGTCATGTTTAACAATATTATCATAAGAAAAATGGCGTAAAACTACAAGACAAGAACAACAATAAGGAGTAAAACTAAGGGATAGCGGGGGGGCGGGGGTATATCTGTAACATAGATATAGAATCCACCGTATATACAAGCGTGGTTTAAATTTTAACTTAAAGAAGTAAATAAACTCACCTCTGTTCACAGAATAATTTGGACATGAATGGGTCTCCTAACTGACAGAACTTTATCCAAACACAGCATCTTTACGTAGCATATATGGGATGTAAATCCGACACGAAAAGAATTTTGTTGACGTCTTCTGTACAGTCTATTGTTCCAAATAAAACACTGCAAATATCCGGTCACAAATGCATTGCAGTAAATGTGGGACTTTTTTGCATCCGGTAATCCTATTTCACATAAAAATCGCAACAATGTAACGTTTAGTTCTGAAAGTGACATTTTAGAGTAAACGTGTACTCTACTGGTGGCCTACTGTACTGTGTACCGTACCAAACAATGTGGCAGTATCACATCGCATTGATCATTCTGTTTTGAAAAATGATTTTGTCGTTATAAAATGTTATGTTTATTCGGATGGAAGCTTCTTCTTTGATTTATAGTTTGTAAAACAGTACAATCTACTTTTACCAGTTCAGCTTTGTTTGGGACTATATTGTATGCACAACAAACGAAAGGTGCACCGTCTGTCAGAATGAACGAAATTATTCGTTCTTCTTTCTATCTAAATAATTTCCACTGAAATAAAAGCTATGTGATAAAAAGAATCTGAAATGGGTAACGATTTAATATTAAATTTATGAAATTCGTTGAATAATGTCCAGCTTTTTGGAGCCTTGGCGAGCAAAAGCTGGTCATTATTCAACGAGTTTCATAAATTCAATATTAAATCATTACCCATTTGAGATCCTCTATATATGAAACGAATGATTGTAGCTCTTCCTTGTTCTCTCTTTTAAACAAATCATTAATGAGTTTCATTTCAGCAATATCAACACTATTTCATTCATCTGTGAATTCGGAATATGTTTCTTCCCTGTTACTAGAAGGAAGCTATAACTGAAGTCGTCTAGTGGAAATATTATAAACGTAAAACGAAAGCGATATATTTAACTTAATTTCAGCTGGTTTGAAAGCACATTATGAGCTTCCAAGTATTAAACATTTTCATCTGCTATGGCCAGAAGTTCTTCTACAATATTATTCAGCTATGATTCTCTCCGCGACGTGGAATCTATATGCTATAGCCAGACTTTCTTCTGTAACAACTTTCAGCTTTATTATGCTCCGCGACCTGGACTCCATCTGCCATGGCTTACTTTCTTTTACATCATATTTGAGGTATGTTACACTCCGCGAAGTGGATTCCACTTCTGGATAATATATATTGTCTCGTTGCTTTTCTTTACTTGCTTAAATTGCAGGCAATCCTATTGTATATCACAGTAAATTGCATTAATTTAGTCAATGCTTTTATACATCTGAATAATTTAATTTAAATGACTCACTGAATTATTACACCTTAATAAATTAATTCATTGATTCAACCCATTTGGACCTTTGATTTCATCGTTCATTGTCTCATGAAACAATGACGAATCTGAGGCATCAGATATTACTTTTGGATAAAGTAGTTAGAAATATGTTATACGAATAATCACACACACACACACACACACACACACACACACACATATATATATATAGATAGATATAGAGACAGATAGATAGAGAGTGCGTGCAACAGAAATGTATCACTATATACTGATCAAGCGTACCACTTGGCAATACATTTATGAACTATTAATCTATAGAAATAAAAGTACATTAATGTCACGAGTTCTATATAATTATACGCTTTGAAGCGTAAAAAATCAGGATGATGTGCATAAAGTTTGAATATTTGTCGTGTATCACCAGCAATACATCTTGCTGACTCTATCAACAAAAGTCATTATTCAGTGAGATGTTAAAATATGCATGTAGGAAGTTTCCATAGTTAAATTGTAACAAATAAAGTTAAGAAAAGCAAAGTATGGGTTTATGTGAAAAAAAAAAGCATCGCAAGATTAAACCCCAAACTACAGTGAATGAATGTGACATATTTTCAAAGTTCTGGTTAGTGAACCCACATCTAAAGACAAAACTCCATAATACATTGGTTAATACAATGTGAGGTCAAGTATGACATGTAAAATATTGAAACATTAATGATTCGGTAAATCAGAGGATTGTTGTTAGGCACGAACCGGCGTTCCAAGAATACTTGCATAACATTCTACAAATAACGGAGACATTATATGAACATTATATTATTAAAAAAAACGTGATTCTAACAAATCAGTTTGTATGACAGAGACTGCTAAAGGTACCATTATGACCAACAAGAACAATTACTTTGTATTAAAAACATGTTACCGGAGACGTATACAAATGAACCAAGCAATAGTCATGCAAATTCTGCATGTAAATAG
>JAECUM010036095.1:0-26475 GCA_016617855.1 Megalonaias nervosa
GAAGAGAGAGATGATGCTATGAAACAATTTTCCAGTAATAATATAACGTCGTATTGTACAGGATTCGTGAGGTCATGTAGCTTGAAAATCAATGACGACTGTTGTGAATTTACAAACTATTTACAAAACCCAAAACATGACTATTTAAGCAGCCCCCCCCCCCTCTGGTGTTATGAACCAATAACTTAAAATGACAGCATCTCATAATGCAAGTTTAAATAATCTAAATCTTGCTATATGGGATCGGCATGGATTTGAAGTTATAAAATCTGGGGAAACATTTAATCTGCCCTATTTTATAATAATCACGTACCATTTAAAGCAATTCGATTTCGGTATACCCTTATTTTATAGGCTTCATTGAATGGTAATGTACTGCATTCAGCCGTTTTGCAAATCGCAACTTGTCCGTTAGGAAGACTTTCTTAGTAATAGGCTAAAAATATAATGACATTATGCTAGAATGGCGTCACCTAAAGGTTCATTCTAGCGAGCAGAAGTTGTTACTAGCAGGTCTTATGTCTGAGGTAAGTGCTTTATTCGTCTGAATTTAGAAAAGAAAATACTTCAGTTTTAGGATATGAACGGGAACGAAATTACACAAATATATCGGAGAGACATTTTATTCAAAAATTACCTTCGACAAATTTGTACAATGTTACAACTGAAAGACTGATGTCTCATGCATGATACTGACGAGACTGCTAGTGATAATGTATCCTACTTTCATTACAAGTATAAAGTACCGAGTAATACAACCCTCAGTGATATGGTGTCGACATAGTCAGATGAACTAAAGTTGCACGTATAAAACAAAATAAAATTGTCCTGTTGGACATAACAACACCACAGTGAAAACGTAAACGTGTAGACTATTTGATTGGCAAAGTTTTATTAAACACGGTGACATTGTGTACGGTATAATCGAAATTAACAAAACAATTATCGCCAGATATGTAATACATATGTCTCTGTTTCAACTAATACATTGTTCTTCAAGTTAAGTCAGTTACTTTTTTATTTATTATGCAAGATGTCATCAATTGTATCATTGAATTTATGCAGCAGCCCATAACCCTCTTCAGCACATGCTTTGCCATGACTTACTGGATTTTCTGAGAGATCTAACCTTGACAATTAAATGGAGTGAAATACGATAAATTTTGCATTGGCCGTCTATTCACTACTCCCATCAATCAACACAGTTCACATTCCGACCAAGAAATTGTATGCGATTCTTAGAATTTTACTTGGTTTAGTGTTAAGTATGGCCGTCTCACATTCTTCATCCAACATGGTGCTAATACACTTTCCTTTCCTCGATTACTTTAAGATGCTTTTTTACTTTGAATTGATAAGAAGGAAGAATACTAATATTTCATATGCCACCATACACAACACACAGCAGAACATATACGTAAAAGATATGATATTGCGCGGATCCAGTGAGAAGTCATTTGCTTCAGTCCATCCGTCATTAACTAAGTTCAAGCAAAGAATTCTCTCTCTCTCTCTCTCTCTCTCTCTCTCTCTCTCTCCAACACACACACACACTTCTCTTAACGCAAGAAAACCCGTCACAGATTTTCAAGCTATTATGTTTAAAGTCCTTAATGTCATGTAATCGACATTTTAGTTAACAAATATTCAATAAGCGAAGAACCAGAAAATTACGTGCTTAAAATGTACATAAATAATTGGAATACAATCAGAAGGAATATGACATATGATGAATATTATTTTGTGTACCTGAATAAATAAAAAAAGACAGTACGTGCCTTCCAGAGTATGATCTTTTTCAGGAACATCCTCATAGGCAACGAAGTACACATTTTGAGCATACACATAAACTGCTGCGTCATTCACTGCAAGTCATATGGGTTAATTCTTTCTAAAGTATAACGATGTACATATGCTGCATGCCATGAAACTATGACTGAGACTGCAGTATTTTGAAAAGCAGTGTTCTTATGTTACTGAAATATATCCTAATTAAGTTATTATGGCTATTAGCAGGTCAGCAACACAACGACGTGCCTTGCCATATATGCAATGCGTTTGAATAATGAAATCAGAAACAAATGTCCAGGTAACAGATTTCATCATGAGCACATTAATTTGTGTAGTAGTTCACAATCCAACAACAAATGTCAATTTATGCAAAGGCTAATTCCGGATAGAAAGTTTGCTAAGGACATCGAAAAGCACAATAGAGCTAGAAAGTTTGCTGTCACGTAAATTGGAAGATGCTACCTTCACTCTCATATCCCACTTGCAAACTCTGATTCGGCTAACCAGATTTAACTTGAATTCATTATATCCAGAGATATTAAATGACAAACACATGATATCCACGAAGGCATATGTTAGCCACGAAGTCTACGTACTGGACCTTTACTAACAAATGTGGAGTTGACGTTTACAGCAATGTATAGTAACTGTAAGCATTTGTTTGGTTAGACGTTCTCCTTGCAATGGAGCTTTCAAGTGATATCATGTCGTACCTGTATATTTCCGTAGATATTATAATGGTATTGTAATCTATGGCGTGTAAATATAGTAACACGGTAATCCAGTAAAACAGGAGTTTTGGGCAGAATAAAATTGTCAACTTTACCCATTGGAACTATTACCATAATGAAGCAATATGTTGACAAGCACAAACTGGTGGCTCTAAGGAACGAAATCAATGAAGCAGGAAATGAGTACCCAGAGAAAGGGCATACTTTTGCTCCATTCCTGAAATATGTCTCCAGATTATACGATATAAATGTGAACAATACGGCTTCACAAATTACGGGGTAAAATAAACTCTAACGGAATCAGCAGTATATTTATATCTATCACAAGGAGAATATCGAAAACTATATTATAATCAGACATATATAAATACTAAAGGAGCCTTAAAAAGCTAGCTGTGCCTAACCAGTGCAGGCGATCTGATAAGGGATTCAGAATCCATTCTTCCAATGTATTTATTTATTGAAAACACCAATAAACAACGAGATCAGGTGCGATCTTGCAGAATTTCCGTTTCTTCCTACTGTGCCATCTGGTCCACTGGGAAAACTCAAAGAATCAATATCCGCCTAGACGTTTATTTTTTACAAGATTATATTGCAGCCATACTCTACACACAAACTGAAACATAAGGTAAAGGAAGCAGCCAAAATATTCATAATAATAAATGAAACACAAAAATAATAGTTTTTGCTAAATAATGCCAATCAAATGAATGTAGGACAGCCTATTTTATACCACAACAAATTAAATCTAAGAGGGTTCAGTGAAATAAAGCTGTCAATACATATACCCGACTCAGTATGTTGACTCATTATATACACAGTGAATCATATATGATACATACGGGTTTTACGTCGACATATGTATTAATATTCATAATTTAAAATATTGCATACTTTAACTCAAATGAAATTTTCTTAACTTATGTTGCAAATCTATTACATATAGATAATAAGTATTTCTTTTTGATATTTATTACTGTATCATTACCAAAACGACATAATTTTATTATATTATCTGTTATTTTATAAGACACAGCAACTTTTTAATAATGACATTGTGGTACTTGTTTATGCACTATACTTATCTTGCAAGAGGCTATACATTTTGCATGGTCCATGCAAACATATTCGATCATCCGTGAATGCAGTGGACAACTGAGTTACTGTAAATAAGTACACACTTATATTGGTCCCAATAATACGTACAATTCTTTCTACCTAGGAAAATATAAAAAGAAAATTGGCCTCAGACAGCATCACTCCTATCAACGAACGACATATATACCCAGACAATGCATTATATAAAGATACTAGGTTAAGTGCTAACTTCTGGTACGACTCGAATATGCTAGGAGTTATGGATGTTGTTTTTCTCTCCATTGAAAAATTAAAAATCTTTAAGTTTAATAAGACCAATACGATCAGCGATTCCATAAAATGCACGATATAGTTTGTAAGGTCCTCTGCATTTAGATCCTAGAAAACTTCATTAAAGAAGCAGACCTTTGTTCACAAACGTATGTGATTAACGAGATGTTTAATTTGGATAAACGAACTGTGGTATTAGTAAAAATTTAACTGTAACCATTAGGAATCTTTGAATGGTTTACTTCACAATTTGTAGTCATTTGTAAGTAGTGGTATTCTACAATTTTATTCTTTATATTAACTTTATAAAACATTTATAATATAATGTTTTGCAAAGTAACCCCTTTGGAAAAGTGTATAGTTACACTTACAAGTTCATATGTTTGCATATGCATCCCGAAATCCCATGTTTTGTCATTTGTTCAAAATGTAAATCCTGATTAAATGTTTACGTCAGTAAATTTTTCAGTGGAGGAAAATTACAGGATAATATGAGTGACTGCTACTACTACTACTACTACTACTACTACTAACAACAACAACAACAACAACAACAACAATAATAATAATAATAATAATAATAATAATAATAATAAGAAGAAGAAGAAGAAGAAGAAGAAGAATTAAATGTGTATCAAAAACAGGAACGTTGGTCGCAAAATTGAACACAATATTCATGCTTGCAGCACCTGCTATAAATTGCCGAGATGTTAAACAGGCAATGTCACCATAAAGTGTCAGTAACAAGTCAGTGTTAAGCTTGTGAGGTATCTTATACAGTGTCATCAACAAGTCAACAATATGCCATTGATGAAGCACCTAAAAGTCGGTGTTATGTCCTTTAGGTAACTGATCAAGATATGTATGAGTTACACTATTTATACCCTCAGTAGAAACACTACGCGTTATGTTTGTTACGTTTTCTGTCATTAGGACTCTTAGAAGCAACAGTGCTTTGGATGCCAAAAAGTGATGAACCCAATCGAGTCCAACGAGAGAATCTGTCAAGAAGAAATGTTCGAATATTATCTGGAGGAAACTAGGACCCTCTTCAGAGGAAAAGGCACAAGCCAAATAAACAACACCCTTGAACGAGAAGTATAAAGACGTGTTAAAGATGATAAGCCACAAATGGCTTCCATTGAGCCGGAACGCATCGAAGCCCTGTTGCATCAATAACAATTTTCCATCATCACTGAACAGTTTAGAAACAAATGCCAAGTTTCAAATCACTACCGAGCATTACGTGTGGACTACGTTGTCCACAAATGAAATCACCAGGAATGTATTATCTCATCATACTCACTATGTACTCGGCACCATGTTATACAGTTAACTGCACCAACTACTAACTACCACAACGAAAGCCTAACATACGTTGAGTCTTTACTAATCAACACAAATGACAGTTATCGACTGTCAGAATATTTAGTAGCTGTCCAAATTCCGAATGATGGAATAGCGTAATAATTTGATTAGTATGGATTATCACTGATCGATGACAATGTCACGTACTTAAACCCAACTTCAGTAATGACAGATTACAAGGATCATATTAGATAGTGTGTGGAAAATATTATGTGCTTTGTCGTCATGGGTGAAGTCTTGGATTCCCTCTAGCATTTGCCCATCATGTATCGAACATAGTTTCCCTAGCAACAACGAAATTGTAGTTTTGTTGATATAAACTTTAATTCCCCAACGTACCTTAGGTAGATAGCAATTCGAAATTACGATGGAACCTCGTAACAAATTTATTACTATGACATGTTCCCGACCTTGTAAATATATTCACCGTTACAAGTGCTCAATTTGCATTGTATCTCCATTCATGTTCTCACATCAAAGGAGGATGGACTGTCCTTAACATCAGTCTTCGTAATTTATTAGTGAAGTAGTGAGTTACCGAGTTGGTTCAGAGGGACACATTAAAGTCGAACTTTGAAGAGACAACAATTACCTCGGCATTTGTAATTATTGTTTATGCTTCAGTTCTCTCTCTCTCTCTCTCTCTCTCTCTCTCTCTCTCTCTCTCTCTCTCTCTCACACACACACATTCTAGGACTCTCTTTCTCTCTCCCTCTCGATATTAATAAATTCTGCGAATGTATAACTTGAAACATTGATTTAACAAAATCTATTAATGTGCTGATGTCGAATGACCAAATAGTAATACATTTCAGTATGGTTCCTGTCTGTTATTAGACCAATATTTGTCTCTCTTCCCATCCTGTTGCTATTGTCATAAAGAGCTAATGTTAAATTCTCAAACTTCTCACTTTATTTGGCCCAAATCTCTTCCCCATACCAAGTCACTAAATTACTAAGATGTGTAATGCACAATATGGTCATGGATATGTAGCACCACAGTAAATTTTCTACACAAAATGGCATCTTAGCTTCAAAATGTAGACGAACACCACTGATTGTCTTACAGTTTAAGAACAGTTCGGGAAGCAATGATACGGTCAAATATGTACAATATCTTGCAAGTAGAGCGGGTCTTACAGATTGTACGGAGTATTCGGCACACTTAATCTGTACTGAAAAATGTACGGCCTGACGGAATAATCCTCTATTGTAATCAATATGAAATAAAGGGATTTACGGCTTGATTACTCTTAGCACATGTCTGGCTTTTGGCTACGAAGAGAACAATATGCTAATATAGACAATGGAATTTTTATTTTAATTTGTTGTTGTTGTTTTTCTTGCTGTATTTTTTTTTCTTTAGTTTTGGATGACTTTGTTATGCTGATCTTATCGGCTTTTTGGGTTTTTGTTGTTTTGGCTAGCATTTTGTTTCTAATATATTTAAATACAAAATGATCAGCTGCATGAGACCGTGATAAAATGACAGGAACCCTTTATAGCAATGAAAGCCATCAGTTTCATGCCACACGTCATGCATTATAATGACTGAACATTCATTAAAAGAATACTTGCATGGCATTTCAGATCAGTAGCACGGAATTATCTTTGAATATAACAGGGATTCAAGTCTGTTTAAAACAAAGTGAATGAATAAGAAATAGGAAAACTTGTTTGAAATATTACAGAATATATCCGCCAGACTTTTGCAAATATTAGCAATGATATTGCGAATATTTTCATTTTGTTCCCTCCATGGTTTAACCTGAGACTTATCTGCTCTCGTACATAGCTGAAAGGTATAGAGATTGGATCTCAAATGTTATGTCATTGAACACATATGTTGGCATGCTTTCATTTCTCATGCCTTCTTGAAAACTCAAACAACTAGAAGCAAAAAAAGAATAATGATTGTTTCTCATAGTCTATATGGCCGCACTGCAAATATTTGGACAATTCAATGAAATATCCACGCGGTATCATATCTTGTTATGCCATTACGTGCATTATTGTCGTGATTTCCTTTCTCGCCATGTCCTGTATTCCAGATAACGCAAGGAGACACTAATTTTGACAAACAGTGTACAGGCCTTCCGGTTATGACAATAAATATCTTACGTGTTATCTTATTAGTTCATCACAAACTGAAACATACTTTATATCGTGTTGCGTTGCTTCGGTTTTACTAAAGTAGTTATATTTAGTAAATGTTCATTTACCTAATCTGACTGCACTAGTACTTCTACAGTAAATACGTTGTTTTTTTTTTTGTACTAGGTGTTGAATGCTGTACTTTCCTTGATGGATTGTTTAAGGAATACACCTGTATTTATTTTCAGTTATGTAGTTTTGTAAAGCATTTAATCTATTTAAAACTGGTTAGGATGTTCAAGTTCTTCAAATGTTAAATTGAACTGAATATACTATATGTTTACTTTCGATTTCGCCGGAACTTATTAGGTTAATGAACAATTTAATACTATTGGTTGAGATTCAATTTCTACACTAGCAATCGACGGTTGTCACTTAACGTGGTCTTATTACATAAGTGAGTAAGGTAACCAAATAGACCGATTGATACACATCGCATAACACTCATGCTGCTATTGAAAACTGCATATATTAAATGTTTAATTTTTCTTATCACATTTTTTTTATGTCTTAACAAATTATTTGCTTTTATAAGTTATATATTCAATATGATCAATGGAGAACAACTGAATAAATGAGAATATCTGAGGAAAAAAAAAGAAAATAGCTGCGAATGACTGAATAAATGATGCTATATTTACTGTGTCTCAAATACATTTAGAACAAAGAGTCTTCTTTCTCGCTCAATTTTTGTCTAATTGTGCTAATTATTTGATTCTGTGTACCAAATACACAATACAGATTAAAGTGTTATATATGTCTGTGATAATAGAATCACACAATGTTTTTACATCAGTAATATATCAATGTTGTATCTATGATTTTGACAGAGAACGGTGGTTCTACGAGGGCAAGAGACCCAAGCAGAGTATGTGTTGCATTGTAAGAGTAAGATCAATGACGACAATCAGAAGAATCCCAACGAAACATTTGTTCACAAATAATATGATGCAGGAACTTATATATCTAATCTCATCAATCAGTACAATAGACAGTGGACTAAGACATTTTGTATCTTTTGTTCTTGAAAATGGTATTACAACTATTATTTAAACAGTCAAAATTTCGAAAGAAGCAAAAGGAGTATTATCAAGGTAAAACTTGGATAAGGCGTCTAAATCTGCACAGCAGGCTATTTGTAGTCTACCAGCATGCTTAATCATTGCTGTGCTGTGTTTAGTTCGGATTAGTTTATGCGGAGCGAATTTCATTTAATTAAAATTTTGGATATAATAACATGCTCGAGCAATTTCCTAAAATCTACTAAATATTGATTTTCTGTCAAGTAGCTTGTGCGATGGAAATGAGCGGAAGTGTAATTGTGATTCTAAAAAGCGTAAAAATGCACTTACAGATGGTACATCAGAAGATTCGGTTTGTTTGAATGATATTAGCGAAGGTTTTCTGGAAGACAAACTGGGAGAATTTAATGTTGCTATTGATGATTTACGTCTGGCAGTTTTGACTTTTAGCTTTGGAATGCAAACACCATCTGCGCTGTATGAATGTTTGGAAGTCTTCTTATAATGTCTGGGTGTAGGGTCGACGTCTACACTGCCTGTTTTTGAGAGTTTTTTAGTTGTATCTGGAAGACTACAGTCAACATTATAATGTTTTGATAATTTCCGAGTTGGCTCAGATAGCAAACCGTAGTCAACAGTGGAATATCTTGAACACTTCCTTGCGTGCTTCATTTTTCCAAAGAATCGTTGTAAATTTCCGACTTCTGAACAGAATTCATGTTCTGAACAGCTCAATGCATAATATAGCTAAAATCAAAATAGGTCATTATATCGCCTGTTTTCACGCAATGTCTTCACGGATAAAAAATTGAACTGTTTGCAGATGAACAGGGACTGGAAAGATCTATCAAAATGTGTGTCAACTGGATTGAGGCTAAAGCATTTAAAAAGCCTCAGATACCAACTTCAGATGCAACGACATTCATTCATTCATTTCAGTCGTACTCGGTACATATTAGCTTTAAAGAATATCACTGCGCAACGTTTGCATTCGTTCTTTATGTCCGAAACGCATATATTCCGAACTTGTCACTCTACTACGAATTCCCGCTGAAATTTTCAAAGGCAGCTTTTGTCTCTTCTGTTGCTTAAACAAGTGTCAACATTATATACAGACATCACTACCCAATGAGGGTCCTTAAAAAACATGTCTCACCATTAAATAAATATAGATAGCCATTCTCCAAACATATTCCTTCAAAATGTTGCAGATGAACTGTTGATAATCACAGTACTTTAAATAACTCAATTCCTTTCAATTATTTGATATTCTACATTTAGGTTCTATTGGGACTGTGTAAGAATTCTAGCATTTTTGTATTAGAACCTCTCATTAGAACTATTATCTAAGATGACTCTGTTGCACGTCAGACAAGATTTACTGATACTAACTGAATCTACAATAACATCGGAAGGAACAGTCGGAGTGGCGAGCTCTGTTTAACGAATGCCTATGTGTGCCTGCCTTTTATAATTAATGCCTGATCAAATTATATTGAATAGGCTTAGAAGCTCAACGGATCGATAGGCTGTGGAAAAGCCAATCTTTCAGGAACGTAACGATAGCACGCATAGCAAAACACATTCAAATCTATCTCAAGTTTCCATCTTCTTTGCTGTTACGTCATGTTGATTCCATTCTATTTCATGTCATTATTCAGCCTGAGAGTTCAATTTTATCTAACAGGATTTTATAATTTATAAACGAATTAGACGACAACTCAGTACACTGACAAGAAGAAACCCAGCACCACAACTTAAATTCAGCAGTCCAGAGACAGCACTTTGTTATTAATATTTCAGAGTAAAACATCCCTAGCTTTTAATGTGTGTAGATGTTGATGCTTCCCGTCTCTGACACACTTTACTGGTCATGTTATCAAAACTAGCATAATTAAATTTTATGATATCGTATGTAGCACAAACACGCATGTTTTCTTCTCCTTTTGGAACTATGAAAAACTGATTAAACCAGTATGTGTGCTGTTAAAAGATTAGCCATGATCGAAACGCATTTGGACACTTCAGCTAGTTCTCATTCCATGACACCGATTTGTGAAGCGGGTTCTATCTGAAACATAATGGTTAATACTTTCGTCTTCTGATTGGCAATGTGAGCTGCAGTAGCTTTGCTTATTCGCGAGAAACGAAGTTTAGATTTGAGACGTCAGGACCGCTCTATATTTTAGTCATTTTGTTTTTACTAAGCAAACTTCTCAACAGAAAACAGTTATAACTTCAAATGAAAAACAGATATTACTGAAAGAGAGTGATAGAGCAATCCTGGCCTCTAGAAGAATTACCTGATTATATAATGATGGGAATAAGAGCAAAGCAGAGCGTACCTTCGATGTTACACCATGCACATATATTATGAGTTTAGTATCAAGATGTGCTCACTCCGGGAGATAGTCATTGTCTAGTACTTCAACACAGTGAATTACTATTTAACAGATGGAGTTTTCGAATGATTTTCTAGTATATCTTCACGATATATTACAATCTACACATGTTGAGTCTTCGAATCATGTTTTTTGTCTTCTACACGATATTTTCCAGTCCAAATATGAGTGTTCTAGTCATGTTCTAGTACTACTGCATAAAACACTACAGACAAAACAAATTGACTTGTCTAGACATGTTCTAGTACTTCTACACGATACACTACAGTCTAATCGTATTTAGTTTTCAAGTGATGTTTTAATATTTCTACACGATATCTTAAAATCTAAGCAAATCTTCTAGCGGTGTTCTAGTACTTCTACCCGATACATTACTATATAAACATATTGAGTTTCACACTGGTGTTCTAGAGTACTTCTTCACGATACTAGAAACTAAACATAATGAGTGCTCTAGTGATATTCTAGTTCTACTACACAGTACATGACCGTATAAAGAGACTGAGAATTCTAGGGATGTTTCAAGAAGTCTATGCTGCCATGAGAAGTCATATCGTAATTGAGTGAAAACGTTATACGTCTTGAAGACAGTTTGAGTTTAGGAAAATACATTCAAAGTTACTTTAGTTATTATTCAAAGAAATGCAGTTCAACATAAATATTATTATGTGCTCAATTTTGTTCTCCATTAACATTACATTGTCAGAATCGTGCAATATTTTACTATATTGTACTCACGCGCACTTCATATTAAAATCACATACACGACACGTGTGTCCAATAGTGTATTAGGAACTACTTTGTAAATAAATCATGTACACTCATGTAGTAGACCTTTTACGTTTTGGTTGCTTAAATTTGTTTCTGAATGAACTAAAGTAGATGTTTCGTGGACTGCCACATATCAGCTGCTTTGCCACCTTCCACGTTAACTTTTTTGATACAATGTTTCGGATTTAGGCTAGCAATAGACGCCAGACAGGGTCCCTACAGATAACATGCAAGTGACAAGGCATAAACTGTCTTCTTTAGCTGGTAATAAGAATGGCAAAATATATACTTACAGTTTTACATCCTGAATTTCTGCAAATCCGAATTACATGAGCCATGTCATGGGTTCTCAAGATTGCTTACACATTTCGAAATTGCAATGTAATTTAGACTACATTCCAAGTGCAATTACATCCTCCGTACTGCACTCAAATGAAATAAACATTATATTCCATAGCGTCTTTTTGATAATTGCAATTGAAAGACTTCATATTATTCCCACATTATGATTTCAATGACAGAACAGAAACACACTTGCAGATGTCAACATGCTGCTCCTCGCAGCTGCAATCCAATGTACTTCATGTAGAATTGTCACAGATAAATCCAGTCCATAATCACGAAATTTTGTAGATTGGATAAAAATACCAAAATCTATTCATTTCAGATCAAATGGAAAGGTTATTGCAATGCGCATTCATTTACAATATGACTCCAAATTTCAATTTTTTAGTAGACCAAAACGCCATATTCTTTCGAAACTTATGTCTAGCGTGCGACCAAGTTCAAATTTATCTGGGTGGAGTTATGTGCGCATTAATAATGTTGTTGTGTAATGATGAATCTACGCTTGTGTATTTAGTTTGGAATACAGCATACTTTCAGTGTCTTGTAGTGTATTTTTGTTTATACAATTAAGCCTTAGGCAGTATAAGAAATCAGCATATAATGAAAAGGTTACTGCATTTGTATGGGAAAATATGAACTCGTTTTGTTGGATGGATATACTGCACTCCCAAGGTCGTGCTGTATTTCCATCCGAAAAACTCGTTCATATTTTCCCATACAAATGCAGTAACCTATAATGATAGTTCAAGTGTCAAAAATTCGATTAAAATTAACAAAACTTGTGATTGAAGCTGATATGAAAGTAGATGAGATATCTGGATTAATGTATTTTACAAGTGCTGTATATTAGGTACAACGTAATTATAGGAATCTTTGGAAAGTAACTGAGAATGAAATCTAAGGTTGTTTTTTTTTTTCACAGCATAGTAGATAACATGAGAAAAAGTAAACAATAATGCAGTCACTAGATCTACTTGAATATTAGAGATCAAGTAAAATAAATCAGTCACCTTCACGGGTCAAATAAACTAAATATAGTTACAAGAGATAATGGTAAATTGACATATGATAAAATATTTCACCTACTTTAACTATTAGAATATTGACAGATCAAGTAAATTATTTCACCTACTTTCACTATTGGAATATTGTCAGATGAATTATAATAATGACGTTACTTTACGTATGGGAATGAAGTGTAAGAAATTCAGTCTTGGTAACTATTGGAATATTGACAGATGAAGTGAAAGAAATTATGTCGTCGTAGTTATTAGAATATAGACAGATCAAGTAAAGAAATGCAATCGCGGTAACTATAGGAATATATTCAGTAACGGTAACTATTTGAATAATGACAGCTGAAGTAAAAGAAAATCAGTCACGGTAACTATTGGAATAAATAAATGAAGTTTTATTTTATTTCCATATACACCAACACACATCAAGACTACCATTCAAAAACAATGTATTCTAGCAGCAACAAAGCTGACAAAATGACCATCTTACTTGCTAGGAAGACATGGTAATCCATTGTACTGCATATCTGCATGCACATATCAATAAATGTATCAATATCTGCATCTGGAATTATTTTTTCATAAATTAAATCATTGAAACTCAATTATCATCATATAAAATATTAAATAATGAACAGCACTTCTGAATAGATCATACGGATGATAGATAATTTTAATTCGAGAACTCATTGAAACTATAAATTTGACAAAGATATCACTTCTCATTACTTGTTTTCCAGTAGCACATGCTGCACTTACCTTCTTATTTGTGACTTTACTTATACCGGATTAGTCACACACATGTTGTATCAATATGCTTCCGGCTTCACCTCCTTGAATTTTTTTATATGCTGACCAAAACACAAATCATGACACTTTCCAGGAAAGGGCATTTGTTCTTAGAACGAAAATAGTGTATAATTAAAAGCAATATATACTGTTGTTCCATTCCCGTTTAAAATTAAATCAATATTAATTAGCAATCATAAAATGCACAATTAGATTTCCTTTCCTTCACAGGAAACGCAATTTCGTATCTCAAAAAATGTTGAATGTAGATTCGTAATTAGATACTTTATTATAGGTTCACAGATTGATACTTATTGCTCAGTTACAAAATCTAAGCAAATCTTCTAGGGGTGTTCTTGTACTTCTACCCAATACATTACTCTATAATCAGATTAAGTTTTCCACTGGTGTTCTAGTACTTCTTCACAATGCTAAAATCTAAACATATTGAGTGCTCTAGTGATATTCTAGTTCTACTACACAGTACATTACTGTAGAAATGGATTGAGAATTCTAGGGATGTTGCAATAAGGCCATGCTGCCATGAGAAGACATATCGAAATTGAGTGAAAACGTTCTACGTCTTGAAGACAGTTTGGGTTTTAAAAAAATACATTCTATGTTGCTTTAGTTATTATTCAAGGAAATGCAGTGTAAAATAACTATGATTGCTGAAGTGTCAAAGATTCAATTAAAATTAATAAACCTTGTGATTGAAGCTGATATAAAAGTAGATGAGATATCTAGATTAATGTATTTTACAAGTGCTGTATATTAGGTACAACATCATTTCCAGGAATCTTTAGAAAGTAACTGAGAATTAAATCTAAGAATTGGTTTTCAAATCATGGTAGATGACATGAGAAAATGTAAACAGTAATGCAGTCACTAGATCTACCTGAATATTAGAGATGAAGTAAAATAAATCAGTCACCTTCACGGGTCAAATAAGCTAAATGCAGTTACAAGTGATAATGGTAAATTAGCATATGATACAATATTTTACCTACTTAACTATTAGAATATTGACAGATCAAGTAAAATGTTTCACCTACTTTCACTATTGGACTACTGAAGATGAATTAAAATAATGACATCACTTTAAGTATGGGAACGTCAGCAGATGAAAGGAAAGAAATTCAGTCTTGGTAACTGTTGGAACGTTGACAGATGAAGTGAAAAAAATTCAGTCGTGGTAACTTTTAGAATATAGACAGATCACGTAAAAGAAATGCAGTCGCGGTAACTATGGGAATATGGACACATGAAGCAAAAGAAATGCAGTAACGGTAACTATTAGAATGATGACAGAAGAAGTAAAAGAAACAAATATACAATAATATAAATGATCTATATCTTGCTATTGTATCAATTAGCCGGGAGCAGAGTGGGCGTAATTTAGGTCAACGAAAGTCACGTTTTCTACTTGCACCAACTGTAACATCATCACAGTAATGTATACCGTGGCAAATGTCTCATTATTTACAAATATTAAGAACGTTAAACATAGGGATTTCATTTATGCTGTATTGCTGATTTCACACGCTTTTTGCAATATTTTATATATCGTTTAGAGGATAAGAATTAAGATTAAACACATAAACGTTTAATGATTTATTTCACTTACATGTCAGTATCCAGATGGAAACATGTATGCCAGTATCATAATGTAATATATATTAGCGGACATCGTAGACCCATTCCCAGGAAAGACAAGAGTAAATAAAGACATTTATAATACTACAATGCGTAAACAATAAACGTTAACATTTGTACCAAATTTGATAACTGTTTATTGACAAAAGCTTAGAAAAAAATGACCGTTCCGATAACTTTTCTAGTTCGTATGCATTTGCAAAACTATTAAGTTTACTACCGTGGAGAATACGTTGTCGCAGACATAGTTTGTCATTGATTGTTGCATCAAGTGCAGATACAAATAGTGACAAAGCAAGAGCAAAGTAAAAATGAAACCCCGCGAACGAGAAAATCCATTATAATCAGGATTAAGAATGATAACTAGTAAGACAGAAAATAAAACATTAATGGCTTTGCTGACTTTTTCTTTTTGTAGTTTCCAACCCTTGGGAATATCACAGGAAATTACAACAAGACATTATAAGTTTCGTGCAGCTAGATCCATTAAAACGTCTACAAAGGCTTATTATTTTCATTGGCGCTGAATTTTGCCAATGTTGATAATTGCTTATGAAAGGTACTAAGGGAAATAGTCTACAGCAATAAAAATGTGTTATATTTTCCGCTGTGTCATTAGCCAAAAGCAGAATGGACGTGGCTTAGGGCAAAGAATGTCAAGTTCAATGACTGCATCAATAATGACGTCATCGTTGTAAAGAAGTCTGCGGGCAAATGTCTTATTATTTGTAGTGATTAGGATGCTAAAATTGTGTTTTCAAGTGCACTGTATTGTTAAATTTGAAAGGTTTTCTCGCAATATTGTCCAAGTCATCATTTAACTGCATACCAGGAGTATTATAAATTATATTACTGTAACAGTCTAATCACTTTATGGTTCTCTTTCCTTTGCATTGCATGCTAGTGCCAATGTAAGGCCGATTCTCTGATAAGATATAACTTTTATAGCACACTGTTGCTATTCATCGTTAATTTCCTCATTTCTATTTTGATACTAGGACCGTATATTATATGAAAATATAACCTATTGATTCATATTCCCATATACATCGACATGAAGATGGCAACCAAAATACCGATATATTCAAATGGAGACATATATGCTAGATGGAGACCTATGCAGCGGTACCCAGACGGAGACCTAGATGCCAAGATCCTGATGGAGCCCTAGACACCGATATCCAAATGGAGACCTAGATGCCGATATCCGGATGATGACCCAGATTCAGACAACAAGATTGAGATTTAGATGACTATATTCAAATGGAAACGTAGATCCCTATATCCAGATGTAGACCAGGATTCCATATCCTCATCTAACCCATACTTGACCAAATTTCCGGTACACTTTATGGCATGAATAGTGTGAATATTGGATTTCGTCTTGCACATTAATCTTTAACATACTTGTCAATCAATCCAGAGGGAAAAAAAAAACATTAAACATTGGCGTCACAATAAGGTCACAGTTTATTATTTTAAACATTAGAAAGTTGCAAATCTGCCTTTTTAAGATTGTACTCATTAGTAATATTATTACTTGTGTGACTATTTATTTTGCTGATGAAGAAATGGCAGGCTATATTACATTTTATCAACTATCTTGTTGCAAGGAATGACAACAACTCAGTCAAACCGAAATCATGATCAAATGTTTCTTATGGAGCGGATGAAGAATGATTATGGAGATAATGAGAAAGGGATTGAGTAAACTATAGTATTTTGTAGGCAAAGAGGTTTCAAGATTCCATGAGCCAAACAAATGGTATGATATTTGTATCCGCTTGTCAAATTATACATTCAGGCGTGATTTTTTTTCTCCTAGAATCAAATTATTAAATTAGAAACGTACTTTAGCTTTTAGAACTATACAAAAATTCGTTTGTTTTATTTGGAGCAATTTCATTTCTTCTGGTTCGTTAAATGATTCCGCTTTCTAAATATAAATTGCCAAGTTCCTTTTTGTTTGAAATACATCGTAAAACATTGAAATTACTCACTACCTGGTGGGTCTTCTCACAAAGACGATGAATAAAGCATAATCTTATTACTAGGATCACTGAAAGTTGAAGATAATCGTGAGTCATTAGTGACGTGATGACACTAACAGCTGAGTAATTTCTCATTTCTTTTCCATTAGTTGGTGATATTCCAACTGGGCGCACATATAGGCGCTAAAACAATTAAAGCAGAAGTACTATATTAAGCAAGATATCGCTGACCGATGTGTTGAAACAATAATGAAATATTAAATCTGTTAGACAGTAATAGTGTCTTCAAATGAACTTATACGGCTTCACGGCAGTATTCATACTTTTCGATTAATATTTTACCTAGTTTCTCCTTCAGTCCCACGATAATTAGGATAGTTAAATAAAATATTCATGATGAATATATTTTAAAAAGGATATCTGCTGAATCAATAGGTTAGGCAATAATTTGCAACTGCTGTCTTTGCAGGTATTGATTATTCTTTGATCCTTTTTTCTGGAAATATTTTACAATGCATTCCCTATTTTATGTGGGATATCTTATGTGTCTCCTACAAACACAGTTTACTGTAAACTTTCTTTCAATTGTTTAGGACGGAAGCAAGAACTGTGCCTAAGGATTAAGGATAGAGAGTGATTTATCCAAGAAGACCGATAAAAGTAACTACACACGCATATAATACGATCGAGAGAATGATAATATAATATTAATACTAATATCGCTAGTGCTCAACTACCATACAAATGCTTCATTTCATGAGACCAAAAATACATTTTTATGTGTTGATTTCTATTTGCCGTGTTGGTCTTTTTTGTTCTTTTGGGAGATGGGTCGGGGGTGTTGGTAGTTGTTTTAAAACCTTTAAAGGTGACAGAGTAAATTTGTCATATTGGGTTATCATAATGTCGTTCTGATTTTGCAGTGAAATGCTATCACAAAGGTATTACTCTCTCTCTCTCTCTCTCTCTCTCTCTCTCTCTCTCTCTCTCTCTCTCTCTCTCTCTCACGCACACACACATACACTTTTCACACAAGGAGCTGATACATTTTATTTACGTTTGACATAGTAAATGTTCAGTAGCTGAGTTTCCAGAAAAGAAACCAAGGCCACTGTGCCTGTCTCAGTTACCCTGATGATTCGTACTAATGTTATACAGATAACCATTGATTGGCACGTGTCCTGTCCTATGGAGTATTGAATTTAAATGTTGTGGGATCTCTATCTTTGTTTATATATATATATATATATATATATATATATATATATATATATATATATATATATATATATATATATATATGGAGAGAGAGAGAGAGAGAGAGAGAGAGAGAGAGAGAGAGAGAGAGAGATACATATAGTCACAAAGAAATGTATCTTTAATGGGCTGATTAGATACAATACATGACAAATGTTAAATAAGCATTAAGGCTTTCGGTGTTTTATTGTTCCTTTAACACATGCACGAACGAAAGACACCAAAAAGAAAGCGCTACTCAAGGAATACAAAATCCACGTTTATGTATATACATATACATATACATATACATACATATACATATGTATACATATATATGTATACACTTTTATACATACATATATATATATATATATATATATATATATATATATATATATATATATATATATATATATATATATATATATATATATTCTGCTAAATAATAATCATGAATAATCAGGGCTGACTAATGATATTTTGAAAAGAATATGGCTTTTGAGTAATTAAAACCAGCACAACCTTAAATCTGCTTATAGTTGAGTCTTTTGGAAAATAATGATTCACATAAGTACCCGATTCAATCCACCAATTATCTATATAATGTGCGGAAACTGCAAAATACTATACTAAGCTCTTTCCTTTTGTATTAAATTAAAGAGAAAATTTCGTCTTATTATCTTGTCTATTCATTGAGTTCAGCGAACTGGCAAAGGGTTATACGTTTTAATAAAATGCAACAATTCCGTTATTATCCACAGAAATATAGACATGTGGCTAATATCTTGTTCTGTACTGTCTTTAACACACACGAGCAATAATAGCATGGCCATGAGTACTATTGTATATATTCATGAACTGAATCAAACTGAATCAAACGAATTCCTTCTCTAATACATATAGAGCTGTAAGATACAAATAAAATATGATGTTTCACCTGTTGACTCAATGAACATACCTGGCACGATTTATAACTCAGATACTGTAATTTGTATTCCTCCCTCCTATCCTATGAACACCAAAGCTGGATCGATATATTCAAAGTTATCCGAATATAACTGCTAAATTGGAATTGATTTAAAACTTGCGTGACTTGTCTTTGATGTGAAGAACAAATAATAGACATACTACAACTATAGTCTTACGATACAAGAGGACTGCCTCTTATTTGTTTCTCAAGTTTAATCTTGTTACGCCCAACAGAATTGGACATTGTAACAGAGATTTATAATTTCATTGGCACTTATCTACTGGTTCATATAAACATTTTCATATGATCATATATTTGACTCTGTTATCCATGTGTAATAGCAATCACTGTGAATATATTACGTAATGTTAATATACACAAATTAATGAGAAGCTCTTTCTAGAGAAGCAGGGGGAGAGAAAACATGTTATTGAACAAAAACGCATTTTGTATAGTAAATGAAAATTCAATCCCACTTCTGTCTCTATTGTCTCTTAACAAAATAATCAGAGTCTTGTCTGGTTTCGATTTTCTTATATTATCAAATCCTTATTGTTGTAACTAACATGAATATCTCCCATTATCAACAATTTGTATATGGATAAAATATTCTGGACTTTGGTGGATTCTTCTGCTTTGAGTTGAACCCACCCTTGCGTAATATACCCGATTCCCTTAGAGGTTCATAAAGATCTCATAAAAATAATTTTTGTCTGGCGCCTTTACATTTAAAGATACTTCAAAGATTTTAGGGATTAAAATCTTCTGATATGTAGTTTAATTAGTGCATCTTAAAATAGCTAGTCATATGGTAACACATGATAATTACGTCCGTAAATGGCTAGCACCTATCCCGTTTCTCATAGCAAACGACTATAAATAATTGGATTTGTCAACCGAAGTGATTTTTAACGTTAGCAACAAAACCGCATTTTCGAGCTTTTGATGCCCAGTCTGAGCGAAAAAAAGACATAGATATTTATTATACGGTAAAGCATGCATGTGAAATTTGCAGCCCACGGGGAGCAGATTGCTCGCCACCTGCCTTATCCGATTACATTAACATCATAGTGTGTGCTTTGAAACATCGCTACCTGGCCATTGCCATGGTGGAGCTTTCATTTGCCAGTGACCAGTAACCAGAATAATGATTAGATACACAGTATATAATAGCACACTTGGTCAATATCAACTACGTTTACTAGAGAATTAACTTAATGGTTTACGGGGATTCGTAATATAATCGATTTTGAAGGTTGACAATTTCATGGATCGTTTAAAATATGAACTTCATATTTTATAATGAATACAAACAGTTTTTAATAAAATATATAATCTCAAGAAATAAACAACATTACTATATTTAGCCATTGTTTATAGATATTGACAAGACACACATGAAGGGAGCACAAATGCTAAACAGATCCTTTGTTGAATTATTCGAAACACATCTAATTTTTATGCGACATATGACACGACTTAACCACTAAACCTGATCGCTACCACACGATTGACAGTGAAACTTTAAGAACAATGCTCATTTCTGTGCTCTCCTTAACACATATGAAAAAATAGTAGCAGATTATAGTTATAGATGATGCCTACACAAGTAAGAGCTACCCTCCATGTCACACTATTTTCTTCAGCTTTATTTTGGAAGGCATTATAAACAAAATCTCTCTTAAGCAAAATTCATTTATATTGAGTGGGTTAAAAATTGTTTGTTCTTTCCAACAATGTGAGACAGCAGCGCAATCTTTTAACATGACTTTTATTTGTCCATTTTGCTAAGTCTAGGTTAAAGGTTACATAACAGCTGAACAAATATACTTCTCTGTATCTATCTTACTGTCTATCTATCTCTATCTCCATCCATGTATATATGTATATATATATGATTTAAAAACAATACAGAACAGAAGTATGACGTCGAAAAAACACAAATATAGCTTTGAGTGATTACAGGTATCAAAACTTTACATCCTTCGTGGCTTTGAAGAAGAAACATATCCGTCCTGTGTTGTCTTTTAAATTTATGATGAAACAAGATTCACGTACATCCTCTCCGTGCACAATAAGGTGAATATAGAAGTTATAGAAAACTTGAAAAGAGTACTACGTTTATAAGAGTCTATAAATTAAAAGTGAGATTTCGAAATAATTCCTATACAGGTTTTTTTTCCCACAGGTTAAATTTGCACCCAGGCTAAAGCGTTATATAGTGATATACATTGGTTCTTTCGAACAAAGATAATGAATTATTATACCAACTGAGCAAATAACTAAATGTAATAGTAAAATCCTTAGCAATCCATTTTCACGTTAAAAGAAATTTTGCAAGGAGCAATAATGTTCCTAAAATTAATGTTCAATCCAAAATGTGGAATTCTTATCCATACAATAATCACAGTTTTGGCGTCAGTTGGTGTTTGTTTTCTGACAATTGCCAGATAAAATATATTCTATATAAAAAAAGAGAATTATATTGGGTTCAGGCACAATCAAACATGTCAAGATGAGTTCTCATCGGAGTGATTTACAACCCCAATGCCAGCGAGTTTCGTGTAGTCAAATTCGAGAAAGAAGCACAACTGTGAGAAACTAAATTAATATGTTCTTTTTGTCAACTAAACACAATTTGAGGAAATGTCAGCTATAATACGAATCGAAGGATAATTTTGATGAACACTCGTATATTATTTCAAGAGAGAAGAGAGATAACAGCTGCTACCGATGTAAACTGTTTGCTGAGATAGTGTTCTTAAGATCGCGTGAATAACCTGTTTGAATTAAATTCCAACGTTTGCGAACATGTTGCTGTTGATGGTGTTTCTCACACAAAGCCTTGTCTCAAAGGATGTAGTCTAATACATTCTTAATATCTTATTTGAATAATTTCAACGGAATCTAAAAGTGCTAGAAGCAAGAATGTCGAACGTTTATGTACACTGTACATCACGAATCAGATATCATGAGCAATCTATCGCAACACCTTTCTGGGTGCAAAAGGAACGGCCAAATCAAAATGTTTAACATATGAGAGTTTCTGTCATTTAATATTGTTCATAGAAAGAGACATTTAGAAGTTTGTGTTGTTGGATTTTTGGTCTAGGTTTTCTTTTAGCATTTCTTTGAGTCCAACATTATCTTTATTGTCGAGTGTGATTGGAAGGCATAAACAGAAAAGAAATAAGAACTGAGAAAATAAATGGCAACGAATTTAAACACATCATCTTTAAAGGGTTTATTTATGAAAATGTTACAAATTCAAACATTATAATCTATAGGTAGTTGTAAATTACATAATACTTGAAGATGCCAGATGCTAAAGGGCTTATGCTAAATTGGACAATTTCTAAATAAAAGATGTTTCATAATGATGATAGTAATTTAAAATGCTTGTTGACAAGTAGTATAGTGGGGCACTTCAACGACAATGGGACCGTAATGTTAAAATAGGGGGGTTGTACTTTGGCGACAATGAGAATTCAACATGGGGAAATTTAACAAAGAAATTGGTGTCAAGAGGAATTTAACATGGGAAATTTAACATGGAGTGAATGGGGAATTGAACAAGCTGAACACGAACGCGAATCACATTTTTCATTCAGATTTCCCATGCACCAAATTTTATAGCGCATGTGCATGATGTCACAAATATGACGTCGGAAATTATTTTTGGAAAAACCTAGTATTTATTTTTTGCTACAACTTTGATAAATTCCTAAGGAAAACCCAACTATCTATTTATAATCTCATCTTGTTGGAAAGTACTATGAACTAACCTAGTATCTATTTATAGCTACAACCTCTGGAAAACTCAAGTCTATATTTAGTCTCAAACTTTTCAGCTTCAATGACGTCACTTTACTCAACACTAGGGGAATAATGGCAACAGTGTTGCAAGTGACACCTAATACGTGCTACTGTAGGTAGGTGAGTGACATGAATTTGATAGGAATAAAGAGAGTTTTCAAGGGACAAACAAAGACCAACACAGGAATTTAACATGGGAATGGCACCTGTGGGCTAATGGTAATGAACATTGGTGACGTCATGGAGTTTATAAGGTCAAAACTATTTATAGGGTGAAATGCATTTATAGGGACAAAGGTTAATAGGGACAAACATAGACATATAGAAACAAACAAATACACATCTAAACAAAGAAGATGGAAACACACAGGAAAGAAGACAGAGATTTCCAAAGAAAGACTCACAGAAAGAAAAGTCTATTGTATGGGTACAAAATATTTATTCAAATATATACATGGGCTCTCTGGCCTGTGCTGTAGTGTAAGCACTATCCATTTAATACATAAACATTTGGACATTAAACAAACATATTTACAAGTTATTTAGTTCTTAGTTCTAGTAAACTACTTTTTAAAATTAAAGTTCATGCCTTCAAACAAAAACCCGCTTCATTTACAACGTATATGCATTTCATAAAAGACTGTCATTTCCTTTCATTCTACATTAAATGTTCACTTTCAAGAAAAAGCTAAAACAAACAAACTAACAAACAATCAAATAGGACAAAGTTCGTGCTTTTCTCTATATCCGTCACACACGTTGCTTTTATCTCTGGTCAGCTACTACTTGTGTCCCAGCGTAGATGTTTTCCATCACGTACTCCCTTTCATCTGTAGATCTGTTGGTATATCCATCGTGCTAGGTACACTTATCGACAAGCAGATCAATGGTGGTTATTTTCTTCTTACCATGGAGGTACAATGTATGCCATATGAATGGTCACTTTTCCATCAGTGATGTTAAATTTTTCTCTCATCGTCTGCACGTCTTCAATAACCCTCAATAGTTTGAAAGAAATTAATTCCGTAGGTGTACTAAACCCGTGACATACAGGATAGTTCAAACTGTCGTGATACATAGATAGGCTCAAACGACCTCCATCTTTGACTTGACACTGACGTTTGAGTCCCTCTAACAGTGAGTCAAATAAATCCGTAATGAAACCTGCTGCTTCCTCGGCTAGAAGGTCTGACGCAAAGTCTTTAAATTTCACCGTGTAGGTGTAAGTTGTTGTCCTAAATTTCCTCGAAGTCGTAGTCTGAGTTATTTGGATGCTAAAATACTCCTTTAGGTCTACTGAATCTTTTTCCTTCCTCGACACACTTTGCTGTAAGGGTATGGTGGTGAAAGAGGTCAATGAGGTTTGTTCCTTCTTTTTTTCATCTGTGTAGAGTGATCCATCTTTCTCGGCGTTTGTCTTCGCAATGAAATGTCGTTCTTGGAAGTCGTCCCTTTCTTATACTGGGTGATATCAGCATGTCCATAAGGTAAAGTCTTGTGGTCTGGAAGTCGCACTGGTTGCACGTAGTTTGCCATGGCGTTAGTAAATAAACAGGGGTCCCGAGTGGCCGAGTGGTCTAAAGCGCTCTCTGTTACGGATCACTGCCATCTCACCTCTGTCTGCGTGGGTTTGACTCTGATTCGGCCGATGTAGATATGTGAGAAAGCTTGCCAGTAGTTTCTCGTGGGTCAGTGGTTGTTTCCGGGGTTTTCCCGGGTTCTTCCGCTACCATTAATACTGGCCGCCATGTATAGCTTATCGTGTGCTGAAAAATGGCGTTAAACCCCACAACAACAACAACAATAACAGTAAATAAAAAACTAAGATCTGGTACTGCATTGGTGATGTCATCGTGAGGCACAGCATGGACATGAGTCTTACGCTCGATACTTGCTGTTTCAAAGTATTCATCTTTCTCGTTTGGCACTTGTAGTGACAATTAACAATCGGTCTTGAACGTTGTCCCTTTTTATAGGCTGGCCAATATCGGCGTGACCGTACGGTAAAGTGAAGTGGTTGGGAAGCCGAACTCGCTTCTGGTACACGATTTGATAAACTTTTTCCAAGGGTCGATTGACGATTTGGTGTGTGGGTAAACATACAATCTTGTGCGGTTCGTGGGTGGTCACTTTAAAATTTCCATCCTGTCCAGACTGCAAGGCTTCTTTCAAGACGCCAAAGTTCACCAGTCGACTAGTGCAATAACTGAGAGTCAATCGTTTCTCTTTACACTCGGTGTGCACTTCTCCTTGTGGGTCCTGGTATTCATAGCCGTAATTTTTGGGACCGCCACTTGCAAAACTTAAAATCTTGTCGTCGGGATTCTCGTCCGTCCAGGCTCCTAAACAGTTTCCTTCGATGACAGGGTGAGGTTGACCCAGACGATCGATGTAGATGCAACTGTCCGTGTCAAAATACAGCACACGATCTCCTAACAGTTCTAAAGCTTCGTACAGTTTTAAGCGAGCATGAGCTGTCACGTAAGCCGCAATGATGACATTTCCAAATTCATCGGCTTCTACAAAGTCCAATTCTTCTTCGTAATTGACTAAGATCAAGTCCTGACGAAGGACGTCCACGTCTTCCATGTATTTAGTTTTGTCGTGAATCATCTGGAAGTAGCGAGAAGGTTCTGTCAAATACTCCGTCTTGGGTAAACACGGTCGTTGTGGAATTTTACCCCACAGACAATTTAACATCACTTTGCCAAACGATCGCCTTCCTTCATTTTTTTCGATGTGGTCTAAAATGATGCCTTCCTGCTCCCAGTATTTGTCTTTGAATTTCGTTTGGTCTTCGGGAGTGTGGCACCAGGAAGGATAACCACTGGCTTCTTGTTTCAGTTTCAAAAAGGCATTCACCTAGTCTGCGAAAATGTCTTTCTGAGTCTCGTCTCCCTTGTGGAATTTTTCTCTCTTAGGAAAGTGGTAATTTCGTACACTTCTAACTGTTAGTATCCCAAATCCAGAGCTTTAAACAATTCCACGCTAACCCACGTTCCCGTCAAGGTGCGTTCTTCCTGAGTGTGCTGACAAGGTC
>JAECUM010036096.1:0-19411 GCA_016617855.1 Megalonaias nervosa
AAATGATTACACTGGTCTACAGCCAAAACGCTTCCGAAATAAATGTAGTCAAACATTACTAATTCTCGGTCACTGAGAACGAAAACGATGCATAAAACTGTTGATTGCCTCTAGTTTTAATATGATACTGGGTCAGTATATACGACCCTTGACTTGGGAATGGCGGATGATAAGTTTGTTATAAACGGAAGGGATCTCAATTTAAACAAGAAATGACTACAATACTTCTTTGACTAGATCTATGAATAAATCTATGACTGGGTTTAGACATTACTTGCTTTTTAGCCAAGACAATGACTAATGCAATCTGAAGCTGGTGAACAATGCAGATAACTTCTGCTGTGTTTATGGTGAAGTGACTTTTGCATCACGCAAGAGCAGTATAACCACTCTGGTTAAGAAAGCCAATCACTTTCTTTTGACTGCAAAATTGGAGATCAAGAAAAGAGGTGGGCTCCACACATATGCTGCAACACGTGTGCAACAAATCTTCACCAGTGGTTGAATAGGAAAAAGAAATATAAGCTTTTTGCAGCGCCAATGATTTGGAGAGAGCAAAGAGATCATATCAGCAATTATTACTTCTGCATAGTACCTCCAGTTGGGAAAGGTGTGTCAAAAAAGAAAAAAGTGGACGGTGCATTATCCAAAAATTTCATCAGCTATACGCTCAGTACCCTACGGAGAAGGACTGCCGGTTCCCAAAGCACCATAAACATTCTCACTTGAGTCAGGCGAGGAACATGAAGGGGATGAAACTTCTAGTCCTGAACCATCAATGTCACATGACCCATATTTTCTCCCATCCACCTCCTCTGAACCACACCTCATAACACAAGGTGAACTACATGACCTTGTCAGGGATTCGGAACTATCCAAGAGCAAGGCAGAGATGTTGGGCTCCAGACAAGAGCAGTGAAATCTCCTGGCAGGTGGTGTAAGGGTTTCCATGTTCCGTGACCGTCTAAAGGATCTTGTCCCATTCGTCTTCACGGAAGGTGATCTTGTAGCCTGTAACAACATCGATGGTTAATGGCAGTCCTCAACATCGTTCATGATCCAGATGAGCGGAAACTGTTTATTGAAGACGAGTCTTAAATCTGTTTTGCTGCATAATGCCAATGTTTTGCCATCGATTCTAGTTGGTCATGCAGTCCATATGAAAGAAACCTGTGAAACAGGAAACAATATTTGAGGTGCATAAACTATGACCAACATCAGTGGCATCTGTGCGGCGATTTGAAGGTTCCTTCTCTCTTGCTTGGTCTGCAGACTGGATACACATAGAACAGAACAACTGTTTTCTCTACGAATGGGATAGTCGTGCGAGAGATCCGACTACATCAAGAGAGATTGGCCACTCAGACAGTCATTGAAGCCTGGGAGGAAAAGAGTTTAGCATCCACCACTTGTTGAATCAAGGAAGAGTTTGTTACCACCTATGCACATCAAGCTGGGTCTAATGAAGACCAGGTACAAAACACAAGAAGCTTTCAAGTACCTCAGTGGAAAATTTCCAAGGTTAAGTGAAGCTAAGATAAAGGAAGGTGTCTTTGTTGTTCCTCAGATTCGTGAACTTCTTCGAGATGATGCATTTGATCGTGCACTGCGAGGCAATGAAAAGACGGCATTGAAAGCCTTCCAGTTAGTGGCAACAAATTTTCTCTGAAACAACAAGGCAGACAACTACATGGAGTTGGGGAAAACCTCCTCAAGGCATACAAAAGCCTTGGTTGCAACATCTCACTAAAGATACATTTTTGCATTCTCATTTAGATTTTTTTCTACCGAACTGAGGAGCAGTGAGCAACGAGAACGGCGAGCGATTTCACCAGGACAATGCAACAATGGAGATAAGCTATCAGGATAAATGGAGTCCATAAATGCTTGTAGACTGTTGCTGGACAGTGACAAGAGATGCTCCATTTAATGAGTACAAGAGACAAGCCAAGAAGAGTCGAGTACACACTGAATAAGGATTAAACTATGTACTTATATATACATAATAATTTTTTGCCTTTAGTTTCATAATACATTTTATTTATATAACGCTTTTGCTGTGTTACATAAACAGGACAGTTGAAATATTATCATGTAAAGCAATCATAAACACATGACAGGACGTATGTTTACAATTTATGATTACAACTCTACTATCCACACAATATGAAAAGACGTAAAATGTAAACACTTAAATATCTTGGAAACAGGAGCCAATCAGTTGTTTTAGTTGTCGTATTTAAATTCAGTATATCAAAATCCATAATAAATAACATATTTTATCACTGAATCAGACGACTTCTTAAAGATTGTGGACCAGTGTTATAAAGGTTTTAAATACATTATTCAAAAACTGTCAAATTTCGTATTAAAATTCATACGTCAGAGCCAGACATATGTTCGTACTGCTACTACTCTGCAAATTAATGACAAAGTCCTAGAATTTTATTGAGATGGTGAGAAGCCAATTGCATCACTTACCCCACCTCTTAAGTTAGCACGTTTCTGTTATAAAAGGATTACGTATTACTCTGTCGGTATCGGATTGTAGGTTTCATTGATGTTGAAATGTGAGACCCATTATTATCATGAAAGATTCTTGAGCTAATGCTGATTATCCAACGCTAAGACTCGAAAGATAAAAATGAAACTTTGTTTACGTTTGTACATATTTTATTCAGCGCAACTATTGGAGGATACTTTTTTGTGTAGACACTGAACAAATAATATTTAACAACAGTATCTCATTAAAACGGGTTTTAAATATTGGTGCTATGCACTGGCAATTGTCAGATACTTATTTGTCGCAATAACAAAGTTTATGAATTTTATATGATCGATGAGACATCTCCTCTCTGAATTTGATTGAAATGTACTTGGATAACGTTTTTCATGTTATAGCAGAATTTATTAATTTGATATTCTGAAAGTTAAAACTTATCATAACGTAAACTACGCTTAGCTAATAAGGGGATGTACAGAATAAAATAGAACATATGATGTCAATACCCAAAATCATATTATGTTGCTGGTGGTGATACAATTGTGTGTCTATGTTGATAGACACGAAGATTGTAAATTTAGGACTCGACACCATAACAACAACCTGAATTACAACGTACATAATTCGTTTTCTTAAAATTAAGAATATGTAAATAATTGTCACATAACCACGTATTCACTTTGTACATCTTACAAATTTATAAGCTTTTGAATATAATATTTTGTAATCATTCTTTCGGCCTTATATAAACAACTTATAAAAATGTATTATTTCTATTAAATACGCAAAGCGAACCTATCCCTGTATACCAAGAAATGTTTGAAATCGAGATAATTCACTAGTATGACATGGTATGTTGACTTCTCTCTAGTTAGAAAAATGAAACCGCAACTAATATTTCATCCTCAAGTTGACAGTCTTCCAAACGTGTGTTGAGGTCATCCACTGTATATAAAGGAAACAGAGACGACATCATGATCTAAACTGATTCTAAAGAAGCCATGGGTTGGAAGGCAGTCGATGTCAGTTTGTGTAAATTGATAATGCTCTTACTAGTACTAATATGTATACAATGTATACACTCAAACCCAATCAAGGTATCTACTGAAGTCACCAGTAAAACACTAATACAGATGCCAAACATTCAGGTAGATAAGGTAAGTCTGAATTATAGTAAATCTGTGTCTTTTCACCATGATTATACAGAATGATTAACGCCACGCGTAAAGCGCAAGCATTGTACGCCACTGGCGCTTGGCAATTGGTGAATTTTCAAATATTCAATGCTAAATAATCTTATGATCGATTGTACTAGATATTTGGATGTTTTATTTCTTCATTTGTTGTACGTAGACAAGAGATGTTTGGAATTAATGCTTTTCAAAATGCTTTAACCATTCACTGTCTTTAAAAAATGTTGATATGATAAAAAATATACAAATATACTTAAAAGAAACCAACATTGTTAAGACTACAACCTTAGAATATACACTATCAGATTCACTGGTTCTGTTTCTCCTAATATTAACCTACACTATGTTCTTCTGGTACTGGTAAAGCGAGGTTCACTCTTACCTCTATTGAACAGTAGTTTCTCTTTCCTCCTTCTCTTCCGCCTTTCTCTTTCATTATTCATTGTCATTACTGTCATGGCTCCAGATGGTGCCGTTAAGGTATTAATACCGTTTTACTAGAACAATAACCGCCACTGCTAGCATCATCACTTCTACCTTTGCGACAACAAGAAACTGTAAACGCAAATACTTCTTCAACCACTTGTGCTACCACTAAATTAACAACATAGCCATCACAGCCATGACCACCCTAGCACATATAGAACTACTATGGTAATGTATTTGTTGTGTGTTGGATACTGAATCACTGATTAACATTTTTCTTATTTATTAGCCTGACTCATATAAATGATGGCAATACCTGTCACAGATTTAGAGTTCTCAAATGTTGGTAAGTCAACTTTTGAAAAGATTTCCGTCTTCTAAATACCAAAGTTTGTTCGATTTATCTGCTGTTCACGTGTATTTAAGCTCAGTTACTCACACATGTTCGGAGCAAGGTGAATTCGACAGAGTTTATTTTTATTCCTTCTTATCAAGCCTAAAATAAAATTGATCATTCTTTAAAACAGTACATGTTCAGACTTGTTTTATTGCACTTATTAACGCTCAAGAACATGCAAGTAAGCAGGGATCATTTGGCGGAAATATTTAAAAACACTTTTAACAAGGTAAATTCGACACCTTTTATATTTTTTGTTTCTTATCAAACCTAAAATAGAATTGATCATTGTTTAAAACACTACATGTGCACACTTGTTTGATTGCACCTATTAGCGCTCAAGAACATGCGAGTAAGCGGGGATTATCTGGCGGAAATTATTAAAAACACTTTTTACAGAATCTTTGTATGACTTTTACTTGATAAGCAAAATTCCTTACGATTCCGCAGTTGATTCTGTGAAGATCAGGTTTTAATTTAGAATATGTTCAAAGAGTGTTGTAAAAGACTTTGAGTGTGGGTTATTACATAGTCTGTATTTAAACATTTTGGAGATGTTTTAGGACAAACACTGATGTGTCTGCTGCGGTAAATACAACTACCTATGGCAAAACATGCCTTAAATTAATGCGTTAGAATTATTATGTTAAATCTCTTCAAATTTGCTTAATTGGATTTTGAGAGGAAGCATGAACTGAATTTTTTAATCTATGATTTCAGTGGGTTTTAGAATTGACGTAATCAAGGAAATAATTCATCATCTCTCCGTTGCTTTCTGCGAAGAATACAAAACTCATCAGACTTTGTGGTAAGAACACTTTTATTTCTATCATACAAAATTTACAAAAAAACATAAGCAAAGAAAACAACAATAACAAACAAAATAAATGACTCATGACTCTTTATCAGTGTGACGTAAAGATTGTAGAAACTTTCAGAACCATTTGTGCTTAATATTTAAAGCATATTCGCATGTATCTATGGCAAGCTACAATATTATTGAAAGTTTAGAGATAAAAGGGTTGCAATGTGCAGAATGGTGGAAACATATTCCACGTATGTTAGTTCTCTGGATTGCGCTTTTAAATCATGATATATCTGACATGCCAAGGACTGACATATACAAATTTTGCGGTAAAAAGAGCAGGTCTTTTAGTTATTTCTTATTTTGTCTGATTGGTGTGTCATGTAAATTTTTGTGGCGTTTGTTATGATTGCCTTAAATGTTTTAACTAGGAATCCAATTCTCTTATCAAAATAAATGGAGTGTAATAGCAAACATAAACAATGGCTGACACGGTATGAACTTAATACGTGTAAACATATGAATGAACATTGTTTTTATCGTTTCCCCCCAAACAGCCACAATATGTTCCAATTGTCATAAAATTATAAAACAAGAAAAGTTTACGTCCAGAAGAAAAGTAGGCAAATGTTTTATACCTTACTAAAGATGGACGTAAACATTATTGGTACTTAGTTATTTAAAATATGCAAATCCTGATACTTTAAGTTTCCTAATTAGGGATTGCAAGAGCAGCCATGGTAACATTTGCTCCGGAAGGTCAATTGCCTCTGGAGGCTGGGATGGATATTCCAAAGGTCACAATGACACAATGTTCCCCGCAGGTGTGTATAATATATAAAATGTCTTATTTTGTTTCACATAGTTTGTTACATTATTCTTTGCACCATTAGTCAACAATTCTATTTTAGCCGTTTAACACACGAAGCATTGGCAAAGTGAAATCAAACTGTCTTCTTGTAAAATATTTATTGTAACATCACTAAAGGTATTTATATTATGTATGAAAATCCATAAAATGCAAAGATTTCATTTGCTAAACAATATTAAAAATAGAGTACATAAGAGAGAAGGAGCACAAAACTTGTTATCATTATAATGTCCTGATATATTAAACAATTAAAGGGGTCCTAGGCTCCACTTTCCTTTGCAGTAACATAATTATTGCCAATACTTTGCAGTTTGTAAGCATTACGTTCTTGTTTGAAAGATTATTTCACTATCGTTGTATAGACTAGACATTCGAGGATTGATTTTTTATTTACAGATATCGGTATCCATTTAGGAAAGGATTTTAAAATGAACTATGTCATCATTGAGGCACACTTCAAACAAGCAGTACAAGGTATAAACCTTAAAAGTTTTCTTAATGGTTAGGAGCCAAAATTAACTAATGCAATGTAATGCTAAATATTTTAATGTACACAAAAATAAATTTGGTTTATTTATAGCAGACACGAGATTGCATGTAATATAATGCTCAATCATAATACCGACTTTAAGACTAAGGTCTTAATTTCAAGAAATCATATTCTCGTTAAAATGTATTCTTTAAGTCATCGCTGACATATATTGTTACTATTGTAGCTAGTTTTACAATTCTCATATCAACATTGAAAACAATTAAACAAAAGTTTCGAGTCTAACTGTAACTTTTGTTTTTAAAGATTGGAGATTTCAAATTTACTTTAGGATTATGATAATATTACTTGAATCATGCATTTTATGTTGGCCACCTTGCAAGGTCTAATACGAGTCCACAACATCTCTTTTGCTAAATCTAAAGTGGTTTCATCATCATTGCAAATACTTTTCTCATCTATTCAAGAGCAGCAACAAAACATTCTTGCACAGTCTTTTCATCAGGTTTCATCTTTTGCAGATCCTGGTGCTTTGGAAAGCAACCCAGCAAATGTAACACTTTTCATGACTGAGAAGAGGTATATATTATTGAGCATTGAATCTGAATTCAGTATTTTAAAAAATCAAGAAGTATGTGTTAGGACTTTTGGAATTTGATGATAACGAATTACGCGGGAATGACAAAATATTAATGTTTTCTCACAGTCTTAAAATTTGAGAATGTGAACTAAGAAGTTATGCTGTACTTATGAGTCCAAAAAAGTAATATCCATATTTTGTAAAAATTGTGCATTTGGTTTGAAAATATTTTATTTTTCTAGGGTTTGTTTGGTATGTTTGCGTTTCATTTGACAATAAATATTAGCAGGTATCAGCGATTTAAGCTCACGAAAGAAAAGAAAAAGCTTTATTTACTACTAGTTATATTATTGTCGTGAACGATGATGTCGTCAATTGCACGCGATATTTTATCGAGGATGTATGTCAAATGAATTCTTTCTATTATAGAATACCATATTTCCCCTCGTAAATATTAACTAAAATAATTAAATTTTGAAAGAACTATATGATAAAAAATGAAAGGAAAATGGACAATAATCTTTTATTACAACCTCTGGACGCTGACGTTTTTGCATTTGTACATGGTTGTATTAGTAATCAGTGTTATCATAGAACCTAATAGGATCATGAAAATCATGGGCATAACATAGATAAAAAATACTTCTTTGAGGCAACCAGTTAATGATAGAAGAAACAGCACTTATATCTGTTTGCTGTCTGCAAAGTAGTACAATGAAAGACTTATGTGAAGTAGCACAGATACGTCCTCCTTTAGGCATATATTTAAATTATGTTTCCACACAATAGTTACTAAATATTTGCATTCTCCTCTTTTGTATTTTTATGTCAGCCAAAAGTATTCATATCAAAAGGTCATTCTCTACTCCTCTGGATATATCCCAGCATTTTCAGAAGGTAAGTGGTTGCTAACGTCATCATTGATCGTAGTCCTTGTTTATAACGATAATGTATTCGATGCGGAACACAACTTTATGGCTTAAATATAACAACAGAGCTATCTACGACAGCATAATTAATGAGCATATTGTTGCTAGATGATAATGTATAGCTTTTGAGATTTCTTAAAGGACACACACACAGATATATATATATATATATATATATATATATATATATATATATATATATATATATATATATATATATATCTGTTTGTGTGTGTGTGTGTGTGTGTGTGTGTGTGTGTGATGTTTCAAATCTACTCAAGTTGTAATTTTTATATTTATATTTATATTATTTATTACAAAGCAGGTTTTTGTCTAGAAGTACAATTTTGTTCTAAATGTATATAGAAAATAAATACATGACTTCGCTTTGATCGCTACAATGTTTTGAAGAGATTGAGAAAGTGTTTGTTTAGACAGAGATTTATGTATATTTGTACTTTGATAACTAAATATGGCAAAGCGCTTCCTAATCGAGATCCAATAAATCAATAAATTTTAGTTCAAGTTTATTTTCAGAAGCAATGAGATTTTCGGACCCCTTCGTTTGATTTTAATAATTAGTCTTTATTACTTTCGATATCTTCCTGAAAAATTCAAATCATGTGTTTTCGAATATATGGTGTCGATCACAAATTATTTTTCATTGTATAATAAGTACGTAATTGTTTTGATCAGCTTTTTAGTATAGTTTTCATGAATATGTCATCGAAAGAAGTGCAACAAATATAAAATATGGACTATTTGATGAAGGGGTAATACAGTGACCTGAACCTTTCTAGTGATTTTCAGTCACTTTCAACGTCATTTGTATTTGTTTGCGATGAGAATGAGCACAATAACAAAACTCGTGGAAGGGCATAACAAGCAGTTTTGTTTTGAGTGTTTATGTGTCTTGAATGAGTCTATATTACTGATTCAGGAAGAATCAAGAAGATCAATGGAATTGAAGATAGCGAACCACTAAAATAAATTCACTTTTCCATAGAATTGTTAAGATAATTTTATTTTGTCTAATTGAATTTGGTGAGTAGTTTTTATTTTGGCATGTAAATTTTAGAAAACTTCGGCGCATTGTTTTAGGCAATTCTTGTGTTATCCTCTTATGTGAAAACGGATAATGTCAGTTCTAATTCATTTTCAGATTTTAAGGCAGAAGTAAGTTATAAGTGGGAAAGTGTTCCTGTCTATGTATATGAATATTTTGTCCATACACACAACTATGGTAAGTGGGATATTATTACGTTTTCAGATATTACAACGTTTACTAATGTTTTGAGCATTACCGAACAAAGCTTTAGAATTAATGTGTCCAGGCTCGATGGTGTTTTATATTTTTAAAGTTTTTTGACGTATTCCCTTACATTATGATGCATATATTAGATAATAATATATCTTCTTAATTGTTACTTAGAATTTTTGTCCAAAGCAAAACCGTGGATTGTTACAATTTGTTTTGAGTTTTCGATGTGGTAATATGCATTTCAGAGATCAAACGTTTCTCTCCTTATCAAATAGCTGAATTTAATTTTAACGGTTTATAGATAAAGGGTGTCCAAAAACAGATGGATATTATACAAATTTCTCACATAGACTTAAGATTTCTGTGGTAGATAATTCAGTGTTCTCTCGCCTAGCCCTAGTCGTTAGGATTGCTTCTGTCCGTTTTTAAATGTTTTAACATTGATGCTATGATGCGTGTTTCTTTTTAACCCCAGTGGTCTTTTGGATTGAACTACTACGTTGTTAGGAAAGAAGAAACCCGGTTTATTCTGTGCGTTTTGCAACGTGTTCCTTGTAGAGCATAATGTCTTAGTTTTTTCACAGTCCCAGTTTATTTACAAAGTGAAAAGTTTATACGTATTGTATCATGAAAGCGATCCAGTGCATCTGGTGGAAAACACGATGCCACGTGATTTGGATGCCTATTAAATCTTACACGGCGAGGTCTTAGTGGAAATAATAATTCAAGAAAATCTGAAACGTGAACATATTGATTATAAATTATGTAGTAAAATAGCATATCATTTGTTTCTATTAATGATACCACCTCAGAGAATCATTACATTTGCATGCAGTCCTACTATACATGGCCGTGATTAGAAAAGAGCACTGTATTCTACAATATCTAATCTTCGCTTCAATTATTCAGGTCATCTAATAGAGGGATATATAGTGAAAAACAACACCAAAATCTTAATCACGATGGAAAATCCCAAACAAAGAAGTCAAGTAAGTTAGAGTTCTTGCAACGATTACATTCATACGATGGGTAACTTGAAAAATATATATGAAGTCTTTAATGTTTGTTCAGAGTTTGTGAAATATATACTGGAAATATATAAACAGACCTAAGATTTTATAGCCGATTTAAAACTAGCAGTTTTCATGGCATTACCTCCAATTTTAGTTCTATTAAAAAAATTTTTTACATAGGTGGAATCTTAACTTTTTGAAAATTTATGTTAATTAAAAAATACATTTTTCAAATTTTCAGTGTAGAGAGTCTGTTGATATGCAATCGAAATAAATCATATGGCAGCAATTATGCGATACTAATATTTGCACATTAGCGTTATTAACTCCTAAAGGAGCATTTGAGTAAGCTTAAGTAAATCAAAGACCACAGCTCGCGAATAATGAAAGGACATAACAGTCACAAAGCTTGAAAATTGATTATGCACTGCATGAACGGCAGTAGCGAAGCTTCTATACAATTTACGTACATAGTAGACATATTTCGTAATTTGAAAGGTTGGAACGTATTTAGCAAGATATTATTTTTGTAATAAGAATCGAGCTTCATAGTTTGCATGACCATGAAGTTATGAAGCTTAACAGTCGATTACGCACTACACAAAAACGACCTTCTTAGTCTTTGAATAACAAAACTAATCATTGCTTAAACATATTGCCAAATAAGTAGGGCACAAAGATATATAAATTATTCCTTTCTGGTGTAATAAACTAACAACTTGTATTTTTCTGCGTCACACGATACGAGTGCATTCAGTCTAAATAAATGTTACAAAGGCTAGGTAAAAGGTTTAACTAATATGTTTGGGCCTCTTGCAGGACACCGTCAGAATTGAGGGAGAACCGATTGAGATTAGACCTGGTGACATTTTGGTAAGTTTCGATAAAACGAAATTAGAGTTAATTTCACAAGAAAAACCAAACATAACAAATGTCTTTGATATATAAGGGAACCAATGCACTGATGAGTGGGGACGTTGTGCAGGTTTTATTTTAGTCTGGAATAAGATCATCAGAATTGATTTGCTGACATTACCATGGCAAACACTCAGTAGCGTTGTCTAGGATCAATATAATCAAAATTTGTTTTAATAAAAAAGTATCATATCGAAAAATCAATAACCTGATTTTACTGAGATATACCATATTTGGTCTAATGGGTATAAAGGCAGTGTGTGCGGTGCCGGCTAATATAGTGTGAGAGCTTCATATGTTTAAATGAAAGCTATTCAAAAGCGCTGCATCACAAAATGAAAATAAATGGATCAAATATTCACGATCGAGAAAACTGGAGAAAACTGGTATTTAAACTGAACTAACATCAAAGCAAACGAGAACAAATATATGTAATATTGGGAAAATACTTACTAAGTACGAAGATTACAGATATATGGTTATTCCGACCTAACTACGTTTGCCTGGTGCTAGGAAACCAATGAGGAAAATGTTTTCGGAAATATCCATGTTCTTCATTTCCACACATCGTGTAGAAAAATATCAGTAGTCTTCAAGTAAGTGGGTGTCAAAAAAGGACAGTTGCTGGACGAAAACATATTTACCAGTTTAATAAAGTTCGTGTTACAAACTTTATGTTAACTATATTCCAAATTGCTTGCCGGAAAATTTAAATTTGGTACTTATGTATTTGGAATTGAGTAACGCTAGGTAAAGCTTCTAAGCTGAATCAACATGTTTGTCTACAAATCTTCTGACCGGTTTAGAATAAACATATGGGATGGAAAAACAATAAAGCTACCTAAGTGAGCTTGTAGTTAAAGTTAAATTAAATTATAACTTGAAAAGGGACTCTTCTGTTTTTATGTTGGGCTAAATGTTTTTATAAGCATGCTGTACTGGTCTTAGGGTCTATTTTTTGTTCTTCTATTCTATTGTGATGGGACTCTTGTAACTGTCTAATTTTTTTATGCAGTATTATTATTATTATTATTATTATTATTATTATTTGCCAGGCTGTTAGATGTTCATACAGAAACATTGCGCCAAACAAGGTCCTATTCGGGTAAGATGACCAATGAAAACTCTGAATCTTTTCTTCTAAAGTCTTCAATTCATAAACTGGCAAAATTTAATTATTTCTATCAGTCATTATTAGGTAGATTCTTGTCCTCTAAGTCTCTGACTTTTAAATCCATTTCCGTAGATGCGAAAGAAAATAAAACGCTTGCAAATATCAAAAGACATTAAAAGCATCTGGGAAAGCTTGCATTCACGAATTATCGTGCTTTACCTGATCACATTTATCAATAGGTATATCATTGTTAGTTGAATCTGTTGTTTTGCGTTTGATTAAATTTGACATATTGCTTTACCGTATAAAGATAGGTTTATAGTGGAAGAAGCCGATGGCTTTAAAATGCTGGTTATGGGAAAGGTTTTGTTTCATTCCTCTAGTATTTTGAAGGTTGCAGGATAATTTTGGAGATTAGATTTGAAACATTTTCGGTGTAGATTGCGATTTTAAGATTTAAATAATCAGTATAAGCCCTCTGTCAGTTCACACTACTTAATCTCATTTGCTATATCGCCAATACTGACTATTTATATTCTTCTTAACAGAACAGGAGGAGCTGACGAAATGTGCAATCTCATATTAACGTTCAAATATGATGCAAAAGAAATAGATTCATTTCCTGAGGCCATCAAATTTAGCAGTAACGCGCAAGACAAAGTGTGGTGTTCAGATGATGGACATGATCAAGGGGGTGTACTTTGTGGCTTACAACATGACGCGGATAGTAAAACATCACAAGAAAATATGAACAAATTTGCAATGTGATTCTGGGAATGTATACATAATCATATGTTAACAATGTCTGAGAAAGTAAGAAAGGTTGACAGACTGCCTTGTTCTGAAATCATTGAATGAGGAATGCATAGATGACGTAACGTATCTTTATCAAAATGCTTTCTTTGATGTTGTCAGTCAATGACGGCCTTTACCAGACTCCACTTGAAATGGAAAGGAATAAAGGGCTGTACTCATATGTGGACACTATATATTATGCAAACGTTGTTTTCTCAAATGTATCATATATATATATATATATATATATATATATATATATATATATATATATATATATATATATATATATATATATATATATATATATATGGATATTTTAGTTTTACATTTATTTGTACCTTAGACGGAACATCCGGACATGTTTAGCTGCAGAAATCCCAGTAAATGTTGTGTGATTAGTTTGTAGTGGTATGTGCTGGAAAATATGAACTAGATACAATAAGTACAGCTGAGCTTTTAGTGTATTTATTTCACGATGTACATATCCTAAAAATAAAGAGTTTTTTCCTAAATAATGCCCTTCCTTCTTCCTGTGACAGAGATGTGCATAGCCAGTGTAAATTGCCTCAACCACATTCAGCCATTGTCCTAACAAATATCTTCAGCGAAAATGAAATAGGAGCTTCTCTCATATCCAATAATGTGATTAGTTTCAAAAACAATCGGGAAAAGTTCGTTTACAGAGGATAAAAGTTGCGAAAATTCATGTATTAATATAAACATTCTTACTGGTTGTTTCCTAGTCGAACAAGCGCGTCTTATATTACACAATATTTCACAATACTTACGTATATATATATATATATATATATATATATATATATATATATATATATATATATATATATATATATATATACGCGTACACATGGCAAAATTTAGCGTACCCTAAACTCTTTGATACAAACATGTTGAATCCCCGCGAATGTTTCTTTTCCATCAATTTTCCCAGCCTCACTCTTCTGTATTGTTATTAATTTATTATGAATATTATCATTATTACATTCATGATTATTATTATTATTATTATTATTATTATTATCAGGTCTTCACCTTTTGATCTTTAATCTTGTAGTACCGTATGTTTATACTGTTTGGAAGGGTTTTCTTTTGAAGCATTTGGTGTTTCGTTAAATTTACATTTTTACCTTCTATCTTAGTATTTAGCGTTGAAGTTTGGTTGGGAGGATTTATCTTCTTATCTGTTTTCCTTCTTTTCTTTTTGTTCTGTTCATTTTTTTCTTTCATTCGAATTTTCGTCACTGTCATTTTCAGACCTGTAGATTTAATTGGAGCTATACAGCCACTATTGTGCCCACGTACCATCGCAGGGGTTAACTGCCAATGTGTTGGGTGGGGGAGGGGAGCTTGAAAGGTTTATCATCCACGAGTATTAACTTTTTAAATCTTTCTTTCAGTTCTATCTATTTGCAATTTTAGAAAATTACCTTCATTTGGCATGCCGACATACCGTTGGGCCTTGATACATACCTACATACATTCTTTCCACCTCTTTCCCTTTTAATGTAAACACTTTAAGTTTTAATGCACTGTAATGTAAAGTTGGAAAAGAATAATGGTCCGTTACGGATGCCGCCATACGAAACACTATAACAACGCAAAGATGTAGATAGCTAAGTTAAACACGTACACAATAAACCACGGTCTAAACTTTAATGAAATTTTAAGCCAATACATGTAGATCTTTCCTAATTTAACCCGACAAATACTACTTTGTATTAGAGGCAATTGTCCATCGGGAACCTGTTAGAACTTGTCACCAGTGTACTTATTGTGTAAGAAATTAATCTCATACATGCCCAACTGCCTCATTGTATGGTCATCATTTGTTTCTCTTTCTGCATATTGTAATTGTTGCTGAGATTTGTATGTCTAGCACGATGGAAACTCAATACTATTACGCTCGATACGACAACGTATCCGGGGACGCAGAGTCAAAAGCGTTACGATTTTAGACTGTGCTATTAAGATAAATGCTTACAGTTTGGATTGACCCCTTAATCACGCAGAGGTAATTTTGATCTATGAATAGAGGAAATGAGAAAATACACAGAATAAATTTCACTTGAGATTTTTTCTTTGTAAATAAAATTCGGCTCGAACATGCGCATGTAAAAATATTTTTGTTACCAAATTAACACATATGTGCTTGACAAGTTTTATTAGCACGTTTTCCACGCATACGGTTTTGCTAGCTAGCTGGACGTGAAAGGATGAATGAATGTGCAATAATATATACATAATATTAGGGTCGCAAATATCGAACAGAGGTTTCTGCATGTGCCTACCAGTCAAAGTTATGGGTACAAAATGATTGCTAAGGATGAAAGATGAATTTTTAAAGTGATGAATGGTTCAGAAGCTTTCACAGTAGTGCTTATTTCCGAGCAGTTAATGTCACTTATGTCTTTTATGCCTATTTGAAATTAAATAAAACAAACATTGTTTTGTCTGCTTAGTCCTTTGGTGACATATAATTGGAACTATGTTCTTGACATTGGCTCGGACAAAAAGGTTGATGTTTACCACTCATGAGAACAAGACGAGGAAGTTCCATCAGCTAAGTGACCCATCTAAATATATGACATTTCCAGTATCCCTCTGATGACTTTTTATCTGTAAAACAAATCAAACTTTCGATGGGATGTTGACAGCAGAAATCGTTATTTAATCCATTTTAAAATCTTATTATTTCAATGTAATTTAAATCCTCATTCATTTCTTTTAGAAATATCTCATTATATCTCTTGAGATACAATGAAATTAGTGTTTCTTCACTCACCTTCAAGCTGATCCAAAACTTCCCTATACCGTATAAAAATAACTGCAAATGGCTTAGTGAACACCCCGACGTTGTGACTAATTTATAATTGATGTTATCGTGGTATCAAATATTTAGATAAAAAGTGATGAAGACAGTCTGTCAAAGCTTCAGTGCCTTTGTTCCCTGTGGAGCAAAAGCACATATAGCATGTTTTCGGAAGAGAACTCGAAAAAAAAAAGTTATATATATATATATATATATATATATATATATATATATATATATATATATATATATATATATATATATATACACAACCCTAACGCCAAATTTCAATTTCTCTAATAGGTACTGCCTATGTATTTTAATCATTTTTGACATAGAAGGTTCACAGAACAACATGTTACTGTCAAGTACACAATTTTAAAGTGTGTCATAGAAAAGATCTAGAAATGAGAAGATTAGCGAATATACCTGCTCAAACTGAAAAAAAGTGAAATACATTTGTCCCGAACTTATAAAAAATGTAATTGTTGATGCATGCGTGTTAGCTCCGTTAACACTCAGAAAGAAATGTAAAATAGACTAAATCGCAGCACATGCAGCCTTGAAAAAAACTGAGGTGAGCTACCGGTACTGTGTAGACGTCTGTTTATTATTTTCGCCACGTTGCAGCGAATATACACGATAATTATGTTCTGTACACCTGTGGTTCAACATATATGTACATGAGGTTTCTTTCAAGATATATAACGTTTATTTGCTTCTGATAAACTCTAATATTAGTTGTTTTCAAGAATGCACTAGCTGTTTTGTTTATGTCTTTCTGACCGTGCCTGGAGCAACCACGCACGCACCAACACTTATAATGGACCTAAGTCAGGACAAAAGTTGCTCAAATGTTTCATATATGCTTAAAAATATAACTTCAATACTATTCACTTGACAATTGTTTAATCGAACAAAGTTCAAACTTTTATCTGATTAATTGAAATGCAAATCATTCTGGATCGATTTTCCCAGTCAAAATACAGTAAATATATGTTAACAGTTCTTCATATTTCATTAATTAAAATAAACTGTTTTCATGCTTAATGAAATTATTTTCGTTGCAATGCATTAGCTAAAATATTTTTTAATGATCAGTCAGGATGAAGATTTAATTTTAAACTCCAAAGGCAAATGTGCATAAAAGACATTTGTGACATAAAATGCATATAAATAAATGCCAGTGTCAACGGAAAAATATGTACGTTAAGACTGAACATAAATTCTTTTAGAGAAAAAAGACTACAGTGTAATATATACTCATGAATGATTACAGCTTTCAATGACATCGGAGAAAAATCGACAGACCGTCTCTTAGTATGATCACCACACTGACTGAGAAAACAAGTCTACATAAATAATAAAGACACGATAAATATTTTATAGTTTTATCAAACTGTAAAAACAGAAATCTTTGTCTTAGCCCTGCCGTTATTTCCGAATGGAGACCCATTTCATTCTTCCTGTGAAAAATTAATACTCCTCTCCTGCATAAAATGAAACTTAAAGAACTTCATGCGAACAACATCCTTTTGCTAGTATTACTACTACTACTACTACTACTACTACTACTAATAATAATAATAAGAAGAAGAAGAAGAAGAAGAAGAAGAAGACGAAGAAGAAGAATAACAATCTATTCTTTAAGTAAAACTCTTGTCATACAACTATCATATGATCTTCTACATGTGTATGTAACTGTAAAAGTTCAATCACATAAAGTTTCAAACTTTTTAATTCGCAACTGTAGATAAACTTCAACCAAGAACGTTTGAAAGTTTTACATGTGAATAAAGGGTCTTATATGAGTGCTTATTTCAAACAAAATAAAGGAAATGAGATGCACAGCTACTTTTTCGAGCCTTGACAATAAAATATTGAAATTATTCGAAGAGTTACATATATTTCATTTGAAATAAGATCAAATTTATGATTATATTTATCGCATGGCAAATTTACTTTTCAAAAGGAGTAGTGAAAAAATTTTAAAGTACATTAACTGTGTGGTGTCTGTAGCTGTCACAAACGCCGGTAAATGTCATAAAGCGATATGATACATAACGGCGTTGTGACATTTGCTGGCTCTTTACGCTCCGGTAAAGTCCATACTATGACATCGACCAGAGACTCTGAAAGCAATGGTGACATTAAACAGAATAAATTTTGACATTTACAGACCATCCACTGCACTTGTAAACGTTACAAATTACACACAAGTACTGTTCAGTAAGTACGGCCTTAAACTGCAGATATTTTTTCATATACAAAATTGATTCTCCCGTTTATTGGTCCGCGTCATGATATCGGCACCTTTGCAGAGACAGTGCGATTGATCATGTCCCTTGTCCGTCTGTCGGTGATAATTTTTGCTTCAATATGTGTGTTCCTGCTTCTGTCCATTTTTCGATATTTCTTTCATCCCTTATCGATCTATCTACCCGGTTGTCTGTGTCACGAAATTGCGTACATTGTTTATGTATTAAATTTGGAATAAAATGTACTTTGGTTTGCTTTTGCGTATAGCGTTACCTGAGGGTGGTTTCTTATTATCGTACATTATTCAATGTAGTGAGTTCCGTTCACTCCATGCTGCACGAGCAAAGTTCTTACAATGAGAAAACCGATATGCATTGAACTCATGGGCCGTTGATTGCAACATAGCCAGAATACTTATATGCTCATCGTAGGATCTAACTTCCCATTACGAAAAGTCTTGTCAGTGAGCGGTCCACTTTTTGTCGGAATACCTCCGGCTGTAGAAGTATGTGAATTATAAAATTGCATTTTCCTGTCCGTATTATAGGATATAATTGTTTTATTCTAATATTACTCTGAATTTTATATAGTCAGACTTGTGTCATATAATGCAATGTTATTAGATGTATGTTTTCATGTTCGCCAGTGTATAAATTGAAGAGAAGAAATGTATTCACATTAATGCTGCATGTATAAGGGACGAGAGAATTTAACTTCAAGTTCTGTAAGATTCTCGTCCGATACAGGTTCACATCTGAATCTGATTATTATGATAAAATTATATAGTAGTCCCGATTATATGATGTTTATAAAATAATCAATTCCACTCATGCGGCACGTACGTCATTGCTCGTTATACATGACCGTGTCACAGATATTACACGGATTAAACGTTATATTTTCAGCTGAAAGGAGTGACGAAGTGATGGTGACAGCGCTGTGATGTGTATAGAGCTATCCTGTATCTGTTGTGTTTGCACTGTGATGAAGGTGTTGTTTTAGCGGTGTGCTAATTTGGGTTGGTATA